>VWZD01008768.1:930523-1126135 GCA_013396695.1 Sakesphorus luctuosus
CAGGAGAAATAGGTGTGCCCCGATTGCCCTACCTTCCACCTGCCTCCATGCTGACAAAGTCAACAGCACCTGTAAGTACTTAAAAAGTGTCTGCAGTTAATGATCTTATATCCTGTTTTTTCCTTTCTCTCCTTGGTACCTTTCAGGTAATTTATTTACCCAACATACTATGTTATGATTTATGGTACTGAAATCATATTTCAGGTATTAAAACTCTTGGGAAATGATATTTAGACTCTAACAATCCTTTTTTTTCCCCAGTCCTTAGAAGTAAAGCATTAGATGATGAATGCTTGTTTAATGACTACCATTTTTTGCTTTACATGAAGCCTAATACTCTTTAACTGCAGGCCACATATGTGCATAGGAGAGATCAGACAACTATCCATCCTTCTGCAGTAATAGATTAACAGGAAAAGGAAGGCATGCTGTATCTTTCGGGCTACTTTAGGAATAAAGAGAGAAAAAAGGTAATATTTTACATGAATCAAAAGAAAACCCTGCCTAACATTAGTGTTAGCAGACAAGCCAAAACTACCAGAAAATACAGTTCAACCACACAACCAAAAGTAAGTGCATTCAGAGTAATCACAAAGGTGGAACATCAATGGCAAAATAATCCAGAGTAGAGAGGCTCTTTCATTTTAAGCATATAATCCAAAATAAATTTAACCTAATTGAGTTAATTTTTTGTTTTAAACAATATCACTCAGCCAGAGACAATCACTGATGGCTAAAACATTAAACCACCGTGACCATAATACTAATGCAACTATGCCCATGCCACAACATGGATGGGAGATAAATTCCTTCAGTACTTGCCTTTTTCAACAGCAGGGTCCTCAGATCGAGAGCATGGACTGTTACTCTGTTGTTCACCTCAAAGGATGCCAGTCTCGGAACAAGTAATAACAGGATGAGATTAACAGCCAGGAGTGTCCCAGAGAATTTGCTTCTGTTGCATATCATATAAGTTTTTTGTTGCTGTTCTGAAAGGATTTTAAAGAACAGGGAAGGACAAGGAAAGGTTATAGAGTGATCTTTACTTTGGCAAGCAGAGAACATGATTTGCATGCACAGCATTCCAGCAAGAGAAGTCATCAAGATAAAATTGCAGCATTTGAATATTTGGTAGTAAAAGATTACTCCCAGCAATGCAGGAGCAATTAAAACAGACTTTCATGGATGAATTTGCTAAATCCTGCTAAGTCTGTTCTTAGTGGCTTGAAGCCAGTAGTCACCTCCTGATAGCAAGTCAAATGAAACACATTTTTGTTTGTAGACAGTGACCAAATCACCTACTGGAAAGCCAATTCTGTGAGAAACCAGGACTCTCTTGTGAGGAACAGAGTAATGCAATTTGAAACTACGAGGGTGGGAGCAAAGCTAAGAGGTAACAGGCATTGGTACACAAGCCACAGAAGGCAGTGGAATGCAAGCCGTGCAGGAACTTTCAACAAATTTTTCCACCGGTGTAAGTGATTTTTACCTTCCGTTTGTCTTCATTTAAAGCTCATTGAACGCTTACAAATACAAGGTGTTAAATAGGCAACAAAAATATGATATTTTGCTAGTTTTGAAGCAATAGAAATAAAATGGGTTCTGGTCAGAAATATTACCAGTACATTTTCTGAATATATATGGTCAAGAATGGTGGTATGATAGTAAGAAAGAAGGTGAGTCAAAAACTGTAATAGCTTTTAAGAAGGTAAAATATGATAAAAGTATGAGATTTAAATTTAATTACAGCAGATGTTTTAAATGTATTTTCTTCCCATTTGCTCAAAAATGTCTATAGAAAAAAATGAATTATGATCTAACCCAAAATAGCCAATTATAACATCTAAGCTGCAGCCATTTTGTTCAATATCACAGCTTTTTGAAAGCTTTCCCCAGCCTAGATCTAGATTACATTTGAAATGTAAAGTTTTTTTTGATTAAAGCAGGTGATTGTTAACCTCCCACTGCTATACTGTTATCGGTGAATGTTCATCTCATTTAGGATGCCAAAAGAAAGGGAACTGCTGATGCCTCTCAAAAATCTGCACTTTTTAGAAATATAATCAGATAGGGAAGAGAAAGAATAAGAGACTGAAGGTACATTTATAAGGAACAAGTGAAATAAAATAGTCACGTTTTCTATTAGAAAAGTTAAGGACAAAGGAGGAGGCTCTCTTTGGGGTTAACTCCTTTAAGTCTAGTAAAACACAAGCTTAACATTTTGTCCAGGTTACACAGAAGCCCATGCCCAAACCAAACCGTGCTCAGGGGCAGAGCCAAGACCACTTTTACATCTTCATCACACAAGCCTCATTCTTTGCAGCTGTTTTCTGCCGGAATGTCACAGGCTAAAACAAGCAGCAAGTTATAGGCCCATATTCCTCCAGCTTCTCCCCTCTACTCACAGCATCTGCTATCAATAATGAGACTAACACTGATCGCATGCTGCAGAAGTCACCAATTTCTGTTTGCACAACACCTCCTCAGCTGGCACCTCTGCACTGGTCCAGGGCCGTATTAGTCACCTCTCGCCCTCGCACTCGCCACTGAACATGCTGGGCTTGTTTTTCACTGAGCAAAACACAGTGTAACGGAACACCACCTATTAAATTCACAACGGACAGATCCCACAACACTTTTTAGGAAGCTATGAAAAGTATTCTCTAAACCGATAGCTACACGATTAAGGGAGTTCATGAAATATTTTTGTACATGGAGCGTAATTGAAACGTGAAATGAACAACCACACACACAGACGTCTGAATCGAGTATCTCCTTTGCACCAAAACTGACACTTAGCTACACAGTTAACTAAAAGCTAGAGAAAATAAATTAAAACAGCTCTCTAGAAAGAAGACAGCCTTCAGCTGGTTCACTGTCTTTTTTCTTTTTTTTTTTTTTCCAAACAGCTAATTCCCAGAGACTTCATAGTTGCTGATAGCTTACATAATTGAGCTCAAAATACCTGTTTCCAAGCATATTTTTAATAAAGCACTTACCGGAAAGAGGGATGTCTTTGTAAAGAGAAGTTATTAGAGTTCACAGAAGCCTTCTAGTTTGTCCTAGAAGGAGAGGAGATGGAACTATTCAATGGCTTTGTCTTCTAAAGATATTCAATTGTATTTTAAGATATACAGAGATATAAAAGTGGATTATTCATACTACAAAGTAGAATTACAGAAGATAAAGGCAATTGGTTACCCCTGATAAATTATGTAGTCCAGATCACGTCAGATTTGCTGGCATGATGCAGATGGTATTTATTTGCGTGAGATTAGAGAAACAGGAATTTTAGTGGATATAATACATTCTCATGCTTTGTCCTGTTTACCCGGTTGAATTTAATTAATTAGACCTGCATATTGGTGATATGCTCTGTATTTATTCCCATTACAAATGTTACTCACTTATATGCAGACTATGTAAAATGTGCAAAGCTAAACAACTTGGCTTATTCTTTGTGTTTTGGCTTTAATGATCTACTATTGCTCTGTCTCAGATAAGATTGCTCAGCAAGGTGTATGTTTAGAAACAAAGTGGCATGAAGGGGGTCATAAAATTACCTTCATTTGGTCAACACAAATTCTCCTTGGCCTAGAAAACTCCCTCTGCAAAAACTTTTACGTGGAGCTATGCCCTGATTTCTACTTTGCCCTCTTCTCACATAGAAATGCTACTTCATACCTGTCTGGGGAGGCAGCAGAGCTCTTCCTAGAGTGATCTCTCCATGACAGAAGGCCAATTAACAATACTAAGCCAGTGGTAAAATATAAACCCAGCTGCGCCTTTAGATCCCTCCACTTATTAAACATAGCCAATATTTTTTGGTCCTGGCTGCATCATAACTTGTTCAGATTATCCAGTACCTTCCAAATGCTAGAGAAGCACAGGCACAGACATGCATGTAGTAAATTAGTCAGTCAAGAGTTGAAAACAGTGGGAGAAATAGCGAAACTTGATGTTGTGCTTTAACCCCAGCCAACAACCACACAGCTGCTTGTTCACAGCAGTGGGATGGAGAAGAGAATCAGAAGGGTAGAAGCTAAAAAATTCCTGGGCTGAGATAAAGGCTGTGTAATATAGAAAGCAAAAGCCACACGTGCAAGCAATGCAAAACATGGAATTTATTCACCTCTTCTTATGGTTCAGCCACCCCCAGGAAAGCAGGGCCTCATCACATGTGATGATTACTCGGGAAGACAAACCCTATCACTCCAAATGTCCCCGCCTTGCTCCTTCTTCCCCTCACTTTATATACTGAGCACAATGCCACATGGTCTGGAATATCCCTTTGGACAGTTTGGGTCACCTGTCTGGGCTGTGTCACCTCCCAAGCCCGCCCAACTCCCTTGCCAGTGTGGCAGCACAAAAAGCAGAAAAGGCCTCGAATCTGTGTAAGTTCTGCTCAGCAATAACAAAAATATCTCCACACCTTCCATGCTGTGTTCAGCACAAATCCAAAACACAGCCCCATACCGGCCAGTGCAAAGAAAACCAACTCTAGCCCTAGCAAATCCAGCACCCCCGAATACACATCCATAACTATTTCAACCAAGCATTTAAAGATAGTTATGTGAAAAAGTAAGCAAGAAAACAGGATCATTAGGGACTAAATAGATATATATGCCAGTATTCAAAGCAGATCAATCAATTGGAAGTAATTTTGGCTACCCGGTGGATATCACCTATTTTTCCATTCAGATTCTAGAAATGTCAGGTATATAGCTGCTATTTGGGTGGACAGATACTTGTACTTTACTTTCAGGGCAAAGCTTAGTGTCTACAACATGTATTCGATACGCTACACTGAGTATGTATAAGAAACTCTGCCCATTGCACTAGCAGCTATTTGTTTTCCTTACCATTTAAACATCACTTGACTTTATCATCTGGTAATCCACTAGGGATTGCATTAGATCAGCACGCTTTATCTGAAATAATTTCATGCTATGCTGGCCTATTTCTGGTTGAAGGTGTTAGGTATTTGTTTAATAAATATTTTAGGACCCCAGGAAGTGTACCACTGCTGTTGCATAGCCCCAACATTCCCTTTCTTAACACGGGAAACCATAACATTCATTCCTTTCAGCCACTCTATTTCAGACATAGGACAACTCCAATGGCACTGAATTGCAAATTCATCAGAGGTGGAAGTGTACCTCAGAGACTAAAAAGCGCTGAGCACAGCAGAGGAAATTTATCATCAAAAGCCCTTTTACCATGTGATGTAGGCAAACTTTGTGTTAGCCACATGGCTGCTGGGGCATTGCAGCTGGATTTTTTAATAGCATGCACTCAAAAATCAACATGTCAGCACTCCTCATTCTTCTCAGCTCCTCAGCCTTCAGGGGAGCCTTTCCATCAATCTAAACAGTGGTGTTTTCTCAATGATGAAAACCTGGCAGTAAATTATATCAATATACTGTAGCACAGTAGAGCTGGAGCAAAGCTATAGAAGACCCTTCTACTCTGGCTTAAAACTCCAGTATGCCATGTAGTCAGAAATACCAAGTAGATACAGCACAACAGCAGAGATATTGGCAAGCACTGCAGAAGTAACAGGAGCAGATAGCCATAAATCTCTCAAGCAACACCTATATCCCTGTCAGGGTAAAGACTGTTTGTTCACAGACTGCATCAGAAACTGCAGTTGCAGCTCCTGAACGCATTATTCACCAAGCTGAGCTTGCCCTACTCACTGGTAGTCATTTCTGTAACAAATTATTTGTCTTGGCCTCTAAATTGTGTTTCTCTCATGGTGGCAAGATATTGTGAAGCTTATCATCAAGTCACACACTAGAACTATGGTTGCATATAGTCTGCTGTTTGTCACATGTGTTTGAAAAATGTTTGCTGAACTTAATCTGTTGCATATGGTTCAGCCAAACAAGTATAATATATCAATTAGTACTGCGAAAATTACCAGTGTTTACATTTCCCCCTCTGAAAACCAGCACTACCCTCTGGAGGAAGTACTTTTGCTACAGCTGAACTCATTCTTGCACATACAAAGCTCCCCAAACATGACTTCATTCCTTTAGCATAAAGCAGAAACCCCTCATGCCCTGCACAGCTGACTCGGAGCAGTTCATGATCCATGACTCCGTGGCCGCCCCAAAGTTCTACACAATTGTCCATACATAATCAAAAATTTTCTTCCCAAAAAACCTACACAATACACAGATGAAATAATTCATCCTGTGTGCTTAGAGATACTCTTCCCCGTGAGGCAATGAATAAACAACGGAAATTCTCTTCAAAAAACACCTATTTTGGCCAGAGACCTCGTGTTTAAACTCAGTCCGTATACTGTCACACTGCTCAGTACAGCTAACAATGCATGGACCTGGATGCACTTCCTCAGGCCACCCAGCAATTTGACAAGGCCATAAGGAAGTATTTGCAAAGATGGCAAAAATGAAAATAAAATATGTTGGAGCTATGGAAAACACAAATACACACACAAAAAAATATGTGTGTAAGTTTTGGAAAGCCTAGGATTTTGCTGGATTATCACTGCTCTTATCCTAGAGTGCGGGCTGTTGTGGGGAGGTTTCCTACTGGTCGAAGGAAAGGAAGATTGGCCCCCGCTTTACGAAGCCCCTCTGTGCGCCACGCCAATCGACGAAGCAAGAACACAACCAGGAGCAAAGCTGAAACGGGAGCAAGTTATTGTGGTAGGGCACTTACTTATATAGGGTAGAGGAGAGAAGCTTCCAGAAAAAAGGGTGGTTCCTCGATCCCCATTGGACAATAGAGGGATTGAGAAATGCACCAATCACAACATGGGGATAAAAACCAATAGGAGAACATATTTAACGAGCAATAAGAAACCAGGTATAACAACCAATAAGGAATCGCAATGGACAAAAGGGTGGGGAAATGCGCTAGGGGGTTATGGGAAGAAGAAACTGGGAGGGGGAATGACTGAGGGAAAAGTTCAATAGGGCGCCATTATAGTTTTATTTTCAACTGCGTCATAGCTGGAAAACATCCTTAAACAGCCACATTATTACTCCTTTTGTCATTCCTCGGTGCCAAGTCCTTTAGCTCTATATTATCATCAGAGATCCACCTCAAAACAGCCCTATTATTGTCCCTCTGGGCAATGTCCTCCAGCTCTGGGTCCTTATTGTGAATCCATCTCAGGAAATGACTTTTCCACCGATTATATCCCTGGTATTCTCCCACACTAGAGAAGAAAAGTCATCATTTGCTACTGCTTTTGATAGATACACAAGTATAACAAGCTTTAACCATCATGCCAATTCCATCTGTGCTCTGCAGTTTGGCAAAGGCAATTAGTAATTTATCATCCTTCCTAAAGAAGGTGGCAAAAGTGATATGGCAATTCTTACCGGGTATGAGAGGTGCAAATGTTATCAACGAGCAATGGGCAAGTTTCAGTAAGTGCATTTTATGTAACTTACTGTGCTGCTAGAGAAAAGAGATCTCTTAGTTCTCATCTTCGTTCTGTGAAGCTCAACAAATATTAAGATCAAATACAGTTAAAAACCTGCCTGTATATCAGACAATTATTCAATTACAAAATGATGCTTTATTTGAATTGCTTCATCAATCTCAGTTATCAGTTCTCACAGCTGCTAACATACCTCTGATTTAATAGTGGCAAATGACAGAACTATATGATACCATATTTTTTGTTGTACTGGAAGGGGATGGAAATTATATTTGAAAGAATTACATTATAGCTCTACAAACAAGCAAAAGAAGCCCATTGTACAGAAATTCTTAAAAGCACTGAACCATTTTCTGATGGAGTTCTTGTCTAAGCTATGCATTGTCATGATTGTGGGGTTTGCTTCTATGGTAGGTATATCAAATCACTTAGGGTTGAAGCAACTGTTACTTACATTTCTTTACAAAAACAAAGAAATACATTATCAGAACATCCAGAGCCACCCAAAAGCTGCAATCGACCTCATTACTCCACAGCTGTGTCTCCAACAGGCTGGTGTCAGAACTGTCAGGTCTTGAAAATCTGAGAAAAGCAAGTGCAGATTATGCAGTTTCCTCCCAACATCTCAACTCAAGATTGTCCTGCTCCCTAAGGCACAAGAAAAATCTATCTGCCTTTCAAATTCTCACAGCTTCATTAAGCAAACACACTGGCTGAAGAAAGCTGCAAAGGACGTCACCTAAATCACGCTGTTAAATCCTGATGTCTCCGGTGAAACTCCCTGTGGTTCACTGCAATTCCTTTTGGAGATAATTTTATGATGATATAATGAATGTACACACAGGGATGAAGTACTTTGAAGAGCTCAGATAGAAGCCTGACCCTACGGAAAAACAATTATCTGAATCATGGCCTAAATACTGTCAGATACAAGGAGTTCAACACACCAATTTTTTTCTCTTATTTATGCAATCAGGTAGAAAATTATCTTTCCTGAGACTGCAGAGTTTTCCCCCAGGTGCTCTTTTAGAATTTTTTTATCCTTGAAAATGCTCATAGAGAAAGTCTAACACAAGATTATCAAGACTCTGATTATGAAAAGATGGTGTGTGGGAGCAAGGGCATGCTCTGTTTTTAAATAGAGCTCAGTTTGCTTGTTTTGTGCCTAGAGGGGAATAAAAATGAAAGCAAGTAAACAAAAAAATATTTTTTTCCTTCCTATTATTTCCTTTTAGCCAAGCTGATGAGATGAGTTCAGCCAGGCTGTGCTCATCCACCTTTTCTCATCCATGTTTCTTCCGGGAATACTGATCAACCAGGAGAGGCTTTGAACTTATGCACGTAACTGTTTCATCTAAAGCTTCCACTGTGGTTTTAAACAATAAAAAATACAGATATATTTAAAAGAAGGGAAAAAAAAAGGCTGTTGTAACAAATCTACTTTCCCTTTACCCCCTCGTGGAAACAGCGATACAATTCTTCCTCCATTTAAGTAAAAACCAATCTATACCTGAAGGATTTCACTCCTGACTCTTGGGATGAAAGCATTTAAACTGATTTGAGAAAAGACAAGGAGCATCAAGAAGTAAAAAAATTTTGGAAGAAACAATGACTTGTTTTTCTTATTTTAGAGATGAAAAAATATGTTAGATAAATTAAAAGGAGGCATCCAACATTATAAATGAGGAAATCACCCGGAGGATTGCACTTCCAGAGGACTGGAATCTGGTGCAGAAAGGCAATGGAACTGTTCTGGGTGGCAGGTTTTACTTAGACTATCAAAGATGATTGTATTTCTATGAACTTGGGAATGATAAGGGCGCTCTCTCTAACAAAAACTCCTAAATGAAGTAGGATATTTTTTGGCCCCACTTAACATTCAGGTAATACTGAAGTTACTCCTGAGTTACACAAGAGTACCGTGATGAGAATGCAACCTCAAAATATCATATAGCTTGAAAAAGTTGGTCCTACATGGGCTAGCACACCATCTAACATGTGCAGGTTCACCCCTTGAATTTGCATGCACAGACATGTCAAGGAACGACAGACTGCTGTGCCTGGAGAACATTAGAGAGAAAAACACATGTAGGACTATAGATACTATATTTTTTTCAAAAACCTGAAACTGGCACGAATTTAGTTGACAATGTTATTGATACCTTGCTGAATTTTGAAGTCATGAACTAAGGTACAGCATTAGTAAATGCTTGCCTTCATACATAAAAGACTAAATTTGTTCTGAATCGCTTTGTATGTATTAGTATTCTGGGAAAATAATGAAGAAGGAATCAACACCATGAGGACAGCTTTGTCTTTTGTCAGCAAGATGAATCTTACATTTTTCAACTGGATTTGGTCTAGTTTACAAAAACATATCTAGAAATACAATGACAACAAATTTTGCCAGATTTTCTGACATCTATTGGTTAAGAAGCCTCAGATTTGGGGTTTCTACTTTTATTTTTTAATTTTCAATTAGTCAATAAAAATATTTAGTGGGTATGTAGAACTTTTAAGAAAGAAATGAGCTGACAGCAGGAAAGCCCTAGGAAAGGAGCACTAATATTACTAAATCTGAAAGGAAGTTTTCACTACTGGAAAATACTACTTTAACAATTTGTTTCTCTTTATTAAAGGGTTGCTTCAATCCATGGCATGTTTGCCATAGGTTCTGCTTGGATTCTACAATGGCAATCTGAGAAATGGAACTTGAAACACCTTCGTTGTAACTTCTTCCAGAGTCCTGAATGACTTTGAGCAAGTTTTTACATCTTTTAGAGCCTCAGTTTCCCCCATCTGCAAATGAAAAGGGTTCTATCTATTCTCTTTTCCAAGCACCTATAGATCACTTAGCTATTCAGATGACATTTCATTAAGTGTTATTACCACTACTCTCAGTTTCCAATATAGCCAAGCTAAAAGTGAGGCTGAACTGACATTTCAGTAGCAAACCAATTTTATAACAAATTCTGCTGAAACATTTAATCTAAGTACATGACATAGATGAGAGCATGTGGTGGAACAAATTGATAGCAAATACACAGACTAGAAATTATATTTGGACTAATCAGTATCCATTTTTATATTTACTTTGCAAACTTTCCAATAAATGCATTTTACTTGTTCAAATATGTATGAATTTGAAATTCATACATGCAAGTATTCACTCAAAATATCAAATCGACTGAGGAAAAAAATTCCCATTTTAGAAAACAGGTAAAACATCCCAAGGTAAGAAACTTGGGGCCATGAGATGTAGGTAAATCATTTCATAAGAAAAAATGGTGAATATTAAGGCATTGGTATGGGAAAGAAAGGAGGTCATTAATTATTTAGAGCATTTCAATGTAAATACAGTAATAGAGAAAACTGTTCATGGGAAATTCACACATGGGAAATACAATGACACACAATGAGACAGAAATTAACCATAAATTATTCACTGAAAAGCTATTGCTGAACTGTTCTATGAAACTGATCTTTTACTGGTATGAAAGACCACAGCTTAAGAGTCTATGAAGGAAAAGATTATTTTCCACACCTGTGTTCATCACTTGTATATCCTAATTAATGTGAATTAAATTGCATTCTTTTGAATAAACCATCCAAGATGACAGTTACAAACAATTTTAGAAGACTATCAATTTCCTCCTACATAGAGTAGTACTACTGTTATTTAATTTATAAATTATGTATTGTCTGCGTAACTACTGTGATTTTTATTAAATACACCGTTACAAGGAAAAAATAAAGTTATTCTAAACTCTTCTCTCCATTAAATATTTGAAGTTAGAAGTAAAAGTAGTAAGTCAGTTTATTAATATCTGGTTTTTGATTTGCTAGACAGTAAGGTCATGAACGAAGATTTGGGCATGGGAGGAGAGAATCTGTTGATCACCATGTCAATTGGTTTACACTTGGGGTGTCTGGATTGCTTGTATTAGAGGAAATAATTTGTGCATTGTGTCCAGAAATACGTGATGTGTAGATGTTTCCACATTACTGGCAATGTACAAGTGTGTGTGATTGCAAAGGAAAGGCCAGATGGAACCCCTTGGATCGTGGAGCTCACGCTCTTGTCTCGTGAAGAGCAGTGTTGTGTGTTGGCTGGGTTTCTATCAGAGACTGGGGGTAGGACAGCAAAGGAGGCATTTGTTGACATCAGCAAATTGTACAGAAGTTTTGTAGTGACATCAGCATCCAGAGCAGCCTGTGATGGGACAGCAGAAAGGCGATCTCACTTTACCCTCCACAGCACAGCTCTCCACTCCACCACCTCTAGGGTCTTCACTGATCACTTGCCCTGCAGGTGCTCCATGCTGCCACCCCCCAGGGAAGTGCTGCTCACGGTTACAGCTCTGGGACAGTTACCCCAGCAGAGGGAAGGCCATTAATTACGGGATTGTGTTGTGTTAAACCACACAAGCATCCTGAAGACACGTTTCATGTTTGTATTTTAATTACTTGGATCTCTGTTGCACTGCTACAGTAGAGCCTTAGGGCAGCTCTAGCAAGTTGAAAACTAAAACGCCTGTGCCGGACTGTACCCAGGCTAATTAACCTTGCCTCTGAGCAGGGTTAATTAGCTCAGACCAGGCCTCAAGCTAACACGGTGACTCTTCTGCATTGTGCAATTTCCACATGACCTTGTGATTCAGCTGCATCAGCAAGTGTGGGAATGCATTTTCATAAAGATCCAAATTTGATTAATTTTGCCTCATAGGATCGTTCTTTCTTCCTACTGACAGGAAACCACTATCCGAAAAATAAATCTTTCCATTTAAGATAGTTTTTTTAAAAAATCATCAGCTTTCTTAACATATTTCTGGTCCTGTTGGTCACTTAATACATACTGCTCTTTCCTATTAAGTAGCCAAGCTCTGTCAGGTTGCTCTCAATAGGAATGTCAACACCTTTATCTCCTGAGAGGAAAGGAAGAGTCAGATGTACAGAACTCATCGGAAAGCCAAGTGCATTAAATATTACAAGTATCCACATGGCAGCTGCAGGGGCTACAGAAACCCTGGGAATAAGAAAGATGGCTCTTAAGATTAGTGGTTTTGTTACATTCAAGCCAAGAGAAGTATTTAATATGAAGGAGTTAATTACAAGTAGCTATACTCATAGGCAATTCCAACCTCAGAGAGTGGACTAAATGTATTTATAGACTATGTATATGTCCATTTGTAGACATTTGCTACTGTTATCTGAAGAAGTTACAATAACAGTTGCTGTTTATTTCATCCACTGTAATCAAAGGACGGGATTTTGCTTTATTTTTTTTCTTCCACAAGGATCTCTTGGGCTTGGAAAAAAAAAATTAACTGTTGCACTTTGACAGACAACATTCAGATCTTTTTAATCTTTATTCTGTGAGTAAATTTTCCTCCAGCAAATTTCCTCTTAATTACAGTTCTGATTAAAGTGAACATTTTCATCCTTTTGATGGCCTTGTAAATCATGGTTACTGGCTGCTTTTCTTAAGGAGAACAGGAACTCACTTTGTAATGAAGTTTTACTATGCAAAGTGACTGAGCAATTATGTAATTAACATTTGTCTTAATTTATCTCTCATGCTTCAATATATATATACACCTAGTCCCTTTTTGTACACCAGTTATCAAGCAGCAATCACTACCAAGTCCCACGTGAAAAGGAGCCAGGTATGTTTTAACACTGGAACTTGGAAAATGTGAAATTTGAAGTCTCTTAGTAACACAATGATAAAAATATGAGCTAAGAACCTCAAAACCAATGGGAAGTTACTGCTTGTTGAAGGAATTGAGGGAGGATGAATAGTTTACCTTTTTTTAAAAAAAAGCCCTTTTTTTTTTACTTACATTCTCATATAAACCCTCACACTTACGCTTATTTGTAAGAACGTGACCTTAATCATAATACCCATATAATAACTATCATCAATTTGGAACTGAGAAATCCTCCTTTAAATTGTTGCATAGACACAATTTACAGAAATAACATACAATCTTACGGAACTGGGGGGAGAACACAGCAGAACTTGCAACCGATTTCTGCAGATTTAAGTGAAAAAACTCTAAGGAAGCTAATAGCAAAATTCTCTGGGATTCTTTGAAAGTTCATTTCCACAGACACAACAGAGCAACCCAAGTGAGACTTTTCTGATTTTTTCCTGAGTAAAATTCAATAGAGCCTATAGAAGTAAAGCAAATAGCCAGTGAAATAAATAAAAAGTCATGAATTGTTCATGTATTGACATCTGCAGTGGAGAACAGTAATCTTCCAGAAAATGACTTAGCTCATTATGCTATTAGCTGGGCAATATTTTAAAGATAGAGGTCAAACTATATAATCTAATATTTTCCTTTTTATTTTTAAAAAAAATGATCTGTCAGTTTATTAATCCTTTTGCAGGTCTGAAACCCAAGAAAACTGGTGTCAAGTACTGCACAAAGAGAATTTATTGTGAATAGACACTGCTACAATTTTTGGATCACATCTGGAAATAATGAAGATCCAAAGATGTACCTCAAAATACAGAGGGCAGATGTTGCTCTGGACCAAAGGCAAAAGCGGGCCACACATGGCAGCAGGGCACTACAGGGAAGACATATAATATTCCTTAGTAATAGATCTGGACATGTCAACACTCTCCCTCAAAAAAAAACCAAAACCAAAACAAAGCCCAACAGATTTAGAGAGCAACTCAGCATCCAGTTTATCACAGAAACAATGAAAATAAACCATTTTGGTACTTGAGAGTGAATTGAAAATTCCAGTTGCATAGATAGGTTCTCTACTATTATTAAATCTTGTCAGTGGCTGTTAACCTGATATCAGGTACTGTTATTCTGATAACTGAAATCTAATATCAGATTATACCAAAAAACCAAATTTCAAACACTTTTCCAGGGATAATGAAAATCAGTGTATTTTACACTACAAAAAACAAACCACAAGTCTCACAAGACATGCCAAAAAGCCTTGTTCTACCATTCTGTAGTTGAAATGTTTGGCTAGGAAGGAAATCAAACAGTCATCCGGCACCAAAGTATGTTTAGCACGTAATTTGCCTACTTGGTCTCTGAAAACAACAGCAATGGAAATTCCCCAACCTCCTTAGCAACAGGGACACTTAAAGAGTTTTTTCAATTCAAGGTGATAGCTTACTGTCATATTGCCAGACAGTCCTTGCCCTTTGGGAGCAATATTCTGGGCCTTTGAAGACTGTTATTATGGTACTGCTCAGTGTTTTCTTCAATTAACTAATTGTATGTATGGCCAGACTTCATGAACGAAGATTTGGGCAGGGCTCTCCCCACATGCTCTTCCAGCCTGTGCAGTGGATGTTCTAGGTGAGGTACAGCGTGCACAGAACTGGCCCCACTGTTTAAGTCCTCAGGTCCATTTGCCACAGCTGAGCGAGCTTGGACAGTGACAATGAAGTCCTTGGGACTGTCACAGCCCCCGGTACTGACCGGGGCTGACCCTGCTGAGCATCTGAGATGTGACGGGATGGGATGGCAGGGAGGCTTGAACTGCCAGGGGACGGTCCCACTGAGACTCAAACTCAGGTCCTTGGGATTCAGAGTCCAGGGTGTTCTCCTTTACACCATGGGACTGCCCATTAACTAATTATATCTAGCTAATTAGAATTTTTTCTTGAGGCTCACATGCAATTCTTACTGCTCTCCTCTGGTCCCACCCTAGTGTGTCTGGGATTTTTTAAAGGTGGTGCTCAAAAGGCACACATTTTATATCCCACAATGATATTTGGGGTCAATGCGTTTAGTAACAACAAAAGGCCAAAGACTGACTCCCTGTCCACAGAGATCCTCCCCTGTCCTGTGTTTGGGCAGATAGACCCTCTTACTCAAGTACTGCGGTTTTCATTCAGCCTTTTTTAATGCTGTTTATTTCAAGTGATTCCATCAATTGGCCAAGATTATCTTGTACGCTTCCAGACTGCTCCAGGCCTTTCCCTAGACCTTATTACTATTTGCAGATGTATTAAGTGCACTCTTTATTTCATTATCCAGGATATTAACAAAAAAAAAACCCACAAAACAGCACCAGACTCTGGGTGCAGAAGCAAATACAAAACACTTCTCCTCCTACCTTTACATGTTGATGCTGTAAGCTAACATCTGCCACAGAGTTAGAAAGCAATGAAAACACAGCACAATGTAAAGCTAATTTAATCCCTCAAAAGGCAAAAACCCACAACAGCTGCTAAAAAGCACAAATGACTCACTCTTCCAAATACAAGACCGTTGCTTTTAAATAATTATTAATCTTGCCTCAATTACACAGCATGCAATTCAAACTCTGCATTACTGTTAATTCCACAGAGATGTCTTTTATACATAAAAACAGGATTTATGGTGCTGAGTTTTTCCCTTAAGATCATGCCGAAAGTGCCCCCTGACCACTAATCAAAAATGTCTGATGTTCTTGTTCTGACTGACAAATGTTAGAGGTTGATGCCACCCAGAAGATCATCCAGAATACATCTGCACTCTTTTTAAAAGCTGAACAATTAATAGGTTTAGCACAGAATTTGTCTTTAAATATATCTGTTTCGGAGAAATGAAGAGCAGAGAGAACAAACTATACCATTCCTTTCAGGAGGGAATGCACTGGGAATAAACAATGAGAAAGCTTCCACTGCCTGGTTTTGTGACACAAGATCACTGCACATATGTGTATTGATTTAATTTTCAAGGCAGGCACTTTTCACAGGCAGCAAATCTTTTGTAATTAAATCAAGGGGAAAAGAAGTAAAATAAGAGGGAAGTCTCAAAATTCTTATAATTTTCTAGGCAATTGAGGACATGAATGTCTTTCCTTTCTCCTTAACATAATCTGTTGCTTGTGTACTGTGAATATATAAAGATTTAGTATACAGAGCTTAACTAAATCACCCTCAGTCTATAGGGACATTTATGAGCGTTAGACTATTAGAGCAGAGACTCATCAAACAGAACAGGGATTAACATCCTTCCTAGAGATTTAACACTTTTGAAATCCTTTTTTACTTTTATAAATTACAAAATTTATGATTCACATGGAATGGAATGAAATGTTAAACACTACTGCTATCATTCATTTTCTAGCGGCATTAAGAAATGCAATGCATTGTTTGCAGGTTAATGCCACACAACAGACTACCTCTGTTTTTTGCCCGTGAAGAAATATGATAGAATCTTAGAATTGTAAATTACCTCAGGTTGAAAGGGATCCATAAGGATTATCAGGTTCAACTCTGTGATCCTCACAGGACTACCTAAATTAAACATATGACTAAAGAACATAGTCCAGACACTCCTAGAACTCTGATGAGACTGGTGCCAAGATCACTTCCTTGCGGAGCCCGTTCCAGTGACCAATCACCTTCTCAGTGAAGAATATTTTCCCAATGTGGAACCTGAACTTCCCCTTATGCAGCTTCATTCCATTTCCTTGTGTCCCGTTGTCCTGGTCAGTGAAAGATAATTATTTTGCATATGCAATTCCTTTTTTTATTACAAAGTTCTGACAATGCATTAGCTTTGACTCTCAGCTCACAAGTCAGTGCTACAATGACCAGACACCTGGACATTTTAAGTAGCTGGCACAGGTTTCTCGGCTGCCTGGAAAAAGTCAGTGCATACTTGATACTGGCATCTGAATTCAAGACAAATCCATTCTACCTAGACATTTTCTAATAGTGGCTAAACACTTCTGACATGCTCCACTGACTATGTCCAAGGAAATGCCTGAGTAACATTAAATTGGGAAAACATCCCTAAAATCCAAGCAGGTTCCACCTATCAATACAGCGTGGGGGACGAATAGATTGAGAGCACCCTTGCCAAGATGGTCTTAGGAATAGCGCTGAATGAGAGGCTGGGCATGACCCAGCAACATGTGCTCAGAGCCCAGAAAGCCTGTTGTGTCCTGGGCTGCAGCCAAAGCAGCGTGGGCAGCAGGGTGAGGGAGGGCAACCTGCCCCTCTACTCTGTTCTTGTGAGACCCCACCTACAGTGCTGTGTCCAGCTCTGGGGTCCCCAGCACAGGAAGGACATGGACCTGTTGGAACAAGTCCAGAGAGGGATGGAGCACCTCTCCTGAGGTAAGGCTGAGAGAATTTGGATTGTTCAGCCTGGAAAACAGAAGGCTTTGGGGTGACCAAATGACAGCCTTCCAGTACCTGAAGGGAGCCTACAACAGAGATGGAGAGAAACTTTTTTACAAGAGCATGTAGTGACAAGACTTCAAGGAAAGAACAGCTTCAGATTGAAATAGGGCAGATTTAGATTAAATGTTAGGAAGAAATTCTTCCCTGTATGAGTGGTGAGGCACTGGAATAGGTTGCCCAGAGAAGCAAGGCCAGGTTGGATGGAGGTCTGAGAAACATGCTCTAGTGGAAGGTTCCCTGCCCATGGCAGCAGGATTGGAAGTAGGTGATCTTTATGATCGCTTCCAACCCAAGCCACTCTATTATGCTATGTTTTTGTATGATTCTATAAACATAGGGAAGAACTTCTATGCTGTGAGGGTGACCAAGCACTGGAACGGGTTGCCCGAAGAGGTTGTTGAGTCTCCTCTGCAGATAATCAAAAGCCTCCTGGACAACCCACAGTAATGTGCTGTAGGATGACCCCACCTGAGCAGGGAGTTAGACCAGATGTCTCACTGTGGTCTCGTCCAACCCCATTCTGTGATTCTGTGAAATCTTAATAGCACTGTATGTTGTGGAAACTTTCTATTGCTTTCATAAACCTGTGTTGTACTGGAAGCACCACTTGAAAGTTCATTCTGGGGGCTGTGAGACCTGTGTGCCAAAAACCCCATCTGTCACACATTTCCAGATGACCAACTTAACACTGGTGCCAGAAACACTGGAGGCTGTGTCGACATGCCAACAAGTTTTGCACATGAAGGATGAAGACAGTCACTCAGTGACTGGTGTCACCATCCCACAGGACCTTTTAAACAGTCACCTCTCCCTCTCTCCCATACGGGTGGGAGTGCCCTCAGCCCCAAGCCTGACACCAGTGGCCACCAGTCACAGGCAGTGGGTTTTACTCACATCTGCCTCATAGCGCCCAGGCTTGTGGGGCAGGCTGGGCTGTGATGATTGGGCTGTGACCACTGGGCTGGGACTGTGCTGGTCTGTAGATATCGCTGCGGGTACGACACACGGGGCACGGGCTGTGGGGCTGAGAGGGGATCAATGTCATATCAGCCACATGGCTGTGTGAACGCCCAGCTGTGGGGCCTTAAACGTGCTGCCCAGGAGCCAAGCTCTGCCTGCTGTGGGAGCCCATGGGACAAATGGTACAGCTTAGCAGGAGAAGAATAGCGAGACAGGAATAAGCAGAAATGAATGCACATGACAAGAGACAGTAAATGCAGAACCAAAATAGACAGCAGCAATTGCTGTAGCCTAAAATGCCATCGTTAGTCCCAGCCAGGAAGCTCTATCAGCTAAAAGCATAGATTCAGACAAAAGATAAAATCAACTGCTGGGAAGAATGAACCAAAAATGCTCCACCAAAAACTAGTGAGCAATATAAGACCACTTGGGAGCATATAGATGCCATTTTCAGGTAAGCATTTGTTCAAAACAATAAAGAAAGAAGAGGTGCAGTATTTCTGCGGCTCAGCCTGTCTAAACCTCTGATCCTGCAGTGCCACACAGGTGCCCCACACAGGCTGCTGCAGCACCGTGACATTTGCCTTCTGAGTCAAACAAACCTTGCGCAACTCTATGGAACAATATCAGCATCTCAGTTATGGTATTAAATAGAAAAATTCTGCATCAAAAAGCTTCTGTAGGCCACCAGAGCAATAAACCATGCAAGTTGCTGTAAAAAATCCCCAAGCTCTAGTTCAAAGCAAAATCTCAAGTAATTCAGTTGTGAACACACAGTATTAGTCATTTGACTTGTTGGTCTCAGACTAGGCCAAGTTAAGAGTTCAGAGTAATTCCTTCACTTTCACACAGAAAAAATATTCCAGAAGGTGAATATTTAATGCAAACTGTGAAATGCTTGATTTTCATCAGGAGGTTTAGGAATTCGACTGCAACAGTTTGCTATAAGATGACTTTGAACAGCAGTAAGGAAAACCATCTCACAGCCTTAGAGGAGCACTTAGCCTTTCCTTGAGAAGGTCCTTCAAAATGAAAAACTTCTGCCTGAAGATTGATTAAATGACCACTTAATTAGATAGGGACGATCTACTGGCAACATCTGACAGCACTGGGAAAAAGAAAGTGTGTCTTTAAGGAATTGGAAAATATGAAATCTCTTGTGTTTCTGAGATCCAACAGACAACACATACATAGCAGGAAATGGTGCAATTGCAGACTTGAACTACTTCTGATTCTTCTGACAGTTTTAAAGAATAAGGTGTTTCAGGCTACAAAGAAATTCACAATATAGTCTACCTTCTATCTGTCATAATTACATGAAAATTAACCTCCCAATACATAAATTTTTGTATTAATCTATATTATAATTTAAAAAATAACAGGAAAAAAGTACTACTGTATTAAAATTTCATACCCAACTTTCATTCAAATTAAAGGGCCAGGATTCACTATTCTGGCTTAACATGCAGAAGGGATAGGTTCTCTTTTACACTAAAAGCTCTCCAAATCTCCTCAGGTTAAGATTCAGTATTTCAGTCAAAACTTCTATTCTTATCAGGATAAAATAGAAAGAAGAGTACCATCCTTTTCAAAGAGTATCAATTGATAAGAAAAAAACCTCAGTGTTTTCAAAGGGTAATAGTTAAAAAAAAAAAAAAACACAAACAAATTTAAACTACATAACAATTCCTGGACTCTCCTACTACCAAATTATACAATACATATGCTGTAGAATTAGTGATATGTATGACCTTTCAAATAGAAACCAAAACACTTCTTAGAGCATCAAAGGTTTCTTGATATCATCAAATAGAAGGCAAATTGTCAGGGCAAAAGGAATCGGCACTTTTGAAGGTGTATGCACAATATATGTATGGAGAGCAAGAAAAAGCATAGTTAGGAATCCCAGCTTCAGCTTCTGGCTCTTGAGCTGCCAGTACAGAGTCCTCCTGCAAAAGGGATGCACTGGACTGGGACAGGCGAGTACCCCATTACAAATAACCCAGCAGGGAATCCCAGGTCCATCAGCAGTGTGGAGCTTTCTCAAACACGTCACGCATTTCTAGGGCACACAGAGGAGCAGGCACAACTGCCTTGCAGTGCCATCACTTTCAGCTGTCCAGGAGGACAGCATGTCCCTGTAGAACAAGCTCAGACTCCACTAGGATATGGCATTCTGAACTGTCAGTCAGCTCTTTGAATAACTCTTCTTACTCTTCCCTTGAATGGTTTTGCAAACTCAATTACTGCTCTGGGTGGTTCAGAGGAGAAGGATGAATGTCCCAACCTGAGCCACAATCAGTAACACGGCAGTTTTCTTTCTTGAACCAAGCTGTCTGGAGCCGTGCTTCTAACTGGAGTGTCTTTTCTAACTGAAAGTAGTACAAATCCCATGCATTCTAAATTGGAAATTAATATGAAACAAAATGAAACAAACTCCAAACTCTTGTTTTCACATACATTTCATGCTTTCTGGTCTTTCTATTTTTAAAGAAGCCCTGATAAAAAAAATAACCAAAACAACAAAACACCTTGACTATTGTCCAGCTGTTTAAAATTTGCATCATCTCCTGAAAAAAAAAAAAACCTCATACCATGCTTAGTTCCATTTGGCACAATGGAAGTGCAGAAGAAAAGAGACCTCATTAAATGCACCCCTTGATTTAGGCAGATGGGAGTTTGCTCAATAGCATTCTGTTCCTGCAGAACAGACACAGTATGTGATTTACCGTAGATGATGACATTTGAGATGATTCAAAAATCAGTGATAAGATGAAATTCTATCAAGCTGGATACAGCCACCTGCCATGATTTCAAGGATTCACCTGATAGTCACTTTTTCCAAGGTTTGAGCTTCAGGGTACAGAGGATTTTCTACACAGACATTTGAGAGAGTGGCATATAAAACTGTATCTCTTAGGGATTCACAAACATGTTTTGTTCTAATGTTGGGAGACCTACAGCCATTTTACAAGTCTAGACACTCAGAGAGACAGGAAATATATCTTTTGTGGTGTAAGGGAGACCTACCATGTTATTTTTAACTCAGAATAACAAGAGAACGATTTATTTTGGAGAAGTTCCTGGAGGATTGGCTCTCGTGAGAGGGACCCCACCCAGGAGTCATCCCCCTGAGGAAGGAGCAGCAGAGATAATGTGTGATGAAATGACTCCAATTCCCTGTCCCCCTGCACTGCTGGAGGGGAGGAAGGAGAGAATTCAGGAGTGAAGTTGAGCCTGGGAAGAGGGAGACATGGGGGGAAGCTGTTTTAAAATTTGGTTTAATTTCTCATGCTACTCCGATTTCATTGCTAATAAAATAAATATCCCCAATACTAACAATATGCCCAAGTTGAGTCTATTTTGCCCATAATGGTAATTGATGAGTGATTCCTCCCTGTCTTTACCTTGACCCAAGAGCCTTTTGTTGTATTTCCTCTCCCTGTTTAGCTGAGGAGGGCAGGAATGGTGTGGGCACCTGGCATCCAGATTGGGTCAACCTGCCAAGGAGATGCAACATTCAGAGTGCCTTGGCCATCACTACAAGGCAAAGCTATGACAGAACACAGACCGGAGAGCAGCCTCCCTGGTCCAGCAGGCCTTATGCTTTAGCAAGGAGTAGGAAAGCCTTGCTGTTTAGCAGGTTTTTGAATAAGGGCATCTGCATCTTTTGTCTTTGCTGCGTTTCATTGTCAGTGGGCAAAACAAGGAGGACTGCTACACAGGATCAAATGCCACCGTTCAGAGCTTCTTAAAATGAATTTTACATTAAAGTCCAATAGATGACTAATTCTATACACAGTACATTGCATTCTCCTTCTTGGCCAATGCAAACTCTTGACTGCACATGAAGGGGCCCCTGGTAAGAATGGCCTCAGACACAAATCTTTCAAACACAAATATGCAACAAGAAAAATAAAATGTTTAAGTAGAAAAAACGTGGGTCTTCTGGCTGACAGAACTGCAAAAATATCTTACCCCTCCACACCCCCCCCACACACACACCCCCCACCCCTTTGCACTTAGCAACTTCCAGTGCAGAGAATTTGCCAGATTGCCAGTAAAGCCTACATACTCCATTCTGAGTTTCACCCATACAACTTCCAGTACAGGAATACAGAAAGCACTTTAAAAGGATATATTATCAGTACTGAATGACCATGCACAGTTTTCTGTATTTACATCTCTGCAAAGTAGCTGAAAAATTGAACCTTACAAAACAGATCATGGCTGCAAAATGTTTTTCCTGAGAGTTTTGTCTTTTTTCCTTATCAAAAGGTACAGTATGATAAATTTCCACAATTTCTAGTTACTTGTACGTGAAGAAGGTATCTGACTCTAGGAGCTAGCAGACAGAAAAGGATAACAAGATACAATGGCTGGAAAGTAGTGCTAGAAACAGTCAGCTACACTGAGAGGATTTTTTTTTATTTCCCAGGAGGTAAAAGGAATTACCAACTGCAATTATTCACCAAAAGGTGTATAGCATTCCCAGTGAATTCCAGCCTTTTAAACTGAGAATTTACATTTCTCTAAAACCATTTGCTGTGTCTATTTGGGTCAATGTGTAACTGGATGAAAAAACCTAAAACTATTGTAGGTTGCAGGGCTTGCTCCACACAGGTCATCAGAAACATACTTTTATGTTATCTTGTAAAAGCAGTTATGAAATTATGAACAGAAATTATTAAATTGCTAAGGTGATCTGCCTGAAGCATACTTATACTGTCAACAGAAATGAAGGCTGAAATATGCAATTTTATACCTCTGCTAAATTCCTTAGGTACCCTGTTCAGCCGTTCTGCACACACTGCCACACTGCGGGATGTCACACAGACAACACCAAGAGCAGCCAGCAGAAGCACTCCAGCACATTTGTTCCTTCAGAAATGAAACCAACAATATTTTTAAAACAGAGCTTTAACTTCATCATAACTAATGAATATTTCCCTTGCTCAATTTCATTTTTGCACCAGTTCACCATGTATTAAAGCCACTACACTCACAGACAGAAAATCCAAAGTCATCATTATGTAAAATGTCCATAGCACCATCTCAACACTGGCTTTCATTATAAGGAGCAAACAAATACTGAACGACTTAATTCCTTTACTTTGGGTCTTATTTTCAGACCTGGAAACAATTAGAAGCTTGTGCACATCCTATCAGTTTTGCCCAATGTAGCTTTAGATGTCAAAATGACTGACATCATTAAACGTGATCCAGCCTCAAAGTCAAGCAGTATGAAAAGCTTACTTATATTTGCACTTGATATGATTCTGAAGCACAGCCCAGATACCATCACGCTCCAGATTAATACTAGCTTTTTGTTTCTTATTTGCACTTCTAATTTGGGGGNAAATAAACAGATAGCTAATCTAAGGAAGACTAAAAGATGCCTTCTGCTGCAAGTACTGGCCTCAACATCTCTTAACCTTAAGGATGATGAAGGTATAAAATACGATACTCAGTAAATTTATCCTCACTTCGGTGGTTGTTGTAATCGTTAATGAGAAGAATGGAATGTTAGTCAGGAGTTGCATTTTTTTGATGAAAGATGGTGGAACTGGGAATATCATTGACTGAAACGGCTACAGAAACTCTATCAGTGATGCAACAATTCCAGTGTTGCCACCACCATTCCTGCTCCCTGACACTGGCAGTATGTCGGAGCACATAGCTAAGCTCCCAAATTGCACCTACAATCAGATGGTCTGAAGGCACTCTGATCTATCCAGCTATTCCTTTGCTAAGCTGCCATCTCCAATTCCAAGGGAAGTAAAGTTCAATACAGGATGGCACATGCTGCTATCTTATATTCCAGGTCAATGCGCCCTCTTATGGACTTTGATGTGCTCAGATACGCCCAGATGTAATCCACCTTTCTGGTTCTAAATGTGATTAGTCCATCAGTCCCTGAGATTCTGTTCAGTTCTATCTTAACTTTTGATAAGCCTAAAGTGTTTCTTATTGTGGAAAACAAGCAAACATTCAAAGATCAATTTTTTTTTCCCTATAAAATACCTCTGATTAAAACAGCAAGTTTTTCTTGAAATAGCAGAGACCAAGAATGCTGATATTCATTTTTACACACAATTTGAATGGTGATCTTTATACAGATTCAGTGGTCTTTGAAGTTGTCAGACAGTACTAAATAGATGCTCTAACACCAGATGCTTCAAGACCTTCAAACACATCATTAAATGATCGGGAAAACAAGAAAGTACAAACCCAAATGAAAAAAAGTAGCACACTCTTCTCTTACAGCTGCAATCCTGCACTATCATTTGTTATTATAAAGCCACAGGAACACAGAAAATGTCAGCCCACCTCTGGCTTGTTTTTGAACCAGTGGGGCAGGGACCAACCTGTACACCTGCGTAATTCAAACAACCAGCCCTGCTCCTTGATGAATTCTGGCACACAGAGAAGTTTCAAGTTTCACAGTACTTTCAGTGTACCTCAGTGCTTTCTCAAGTCTACAATGAAAAAAATTCTTACCATTATGCACAAGATCATTTCATTTTCATACCTTGCTTTCATACTCTAAGAGTATCCAATATTAGTACTATTTTATTACTTTTGGAAGAAGTCCTCTAAAAACTCATAAATGAGCACTGAATTCATGTACTCATCTGCCCATTTCATTCTATCTCCTAACTAAAAAGGCTGACTGTGTAGGCATACATTTTGCAATGCTGTTATATAAATGTTTAAATAGCTGCTGAAGTTCAAAGATGCTTGCAACAATTTCAGCTTTAGAGACGAACAGCTACGAACAGCAACTTCACACATTTTAGAATATTCTGGATAGTAAACAGGATCCTTCACATACAGTTTGTGTATGCAACTTGTATTTCAGTCTTCACTGAGTACCAGAAGCATTTTAAGATGTCAGACTCTAATTAAAAATTAAAATGTACCTTCCTGTACGTTCAGTTCCTGGCGGATGTGACAAGATTAAGTAGTTAAGTTTCAAACAATTGCAACACTTTTCCTTACCTCAGTACTTTTCCTAAACATCTGCTATCCAGCCTAGGGTAAGGAAAAACATTTAAGGCTATGTCACAGTATCAGCAAACTCAACACGAAAGCCTGGGACAAAACTGCCAAATTCAAACATCTCTAGAGGTGGATTTAGTTCAGGGCTTCTCTTGCACGATTTTAAAATATGTATTATAGTTTTCAAATACTTAACTAGGGCAGTATGCTGAAAGTTGCCTACATATGATATTTTTTTTAATTTAAAAGCACAGTATTAACCAGGAGTAGAAGTGTTAATGAATTGATAGAGGAAAGTTCTCAATATCATCAGCACTGACTAGCCTTAAATAAAGTAGTTATATGCTGTTTAACTTTGAGTTGAAATAACTTCTGGAAAATATTGTTCGTTATATAGTTCACGTTGTATAAACCACTTTTCCAAACCTCTGCTTTGATACACTGGGAGCCTAATACTGAGTATGTATATCCACATATGCTTTATTCTTTGCACCTTACCTTCATCACTAGGATTGCTACTTAAAACACATAAAATTAGTCAACAGTTTCTAACCAATAGAGAGTAAAAAAAGGAGGAGTGCAGTTTGATTTTATACCATTCTTTCCATTCCTCTAAAAATTATATTGCATATAGCAGAGTGTGTGTAAGAGATTACCTTCCCTCATTTCCTCAGACCTTTTTTGCAGGCTTCTCTCAGCTGGGGCTGATCAGACTTCAGTGAAGCAACATATTTCATACTGGTCAAAGGTCTGGCTTTCAGCTGCTTTCCTAAATCTTTCATGAATTGTTTTTTTCCCCACTGGTGGTTCTACTCCTGGTCAAAATACATCCTTTTAAACATTTTTTGGCCTTTTTGAGTAAGTTTTACATCCTGTATCTATACAGTCACCTATGCAATCCCACTCCCCTCATGGTTGCTTAGCCCAAGGCAACACAGAAGCCTAAACAATAAACCCTGCTGCCTAAGGTACCAAGCCACAGGCAGGGCCAGAACAACCAGCCTTTACCTCGACTTTTGAGGGAGAGTAGCAAAAGGACATGAGAAAAGAATTGCTGAGTGGAAAATAAACTTTTCCAAACCAACAATTTCCTCCCAACCAGGTCCCAGCTCAACATCATGGAAGAGGAGTCAAGCATAAGGCTCCACAGGACAGGAAAGCTCAGAGCTGACTTGAGCTCAGCTACAGCTTCTTGGCCCCTAACAAGCACTAAAGCAGAAACTCCCAGAGCAACTCAGCATCCTCATGCACTGCCAATCACTGGGTAATAGAAGTAAGGAGTACGGGAAGCATGTTTTAAGCACTAAAATCAGCTCATCAGCTCATGTGATTCTGACTACCTGCGGGGAACTGGCCTAACAAAGGACGTGACCCTTGAGCAAAATCACCTTTCACAGAAGCAGTGGCTGGCTTCCAGACCTCACATCTGTAGCACAGCTGCTTCTCAGCTCACTTGCTTTTCTACAGATGTTTCCACAAAAGCGTGCTGGAATTAGGATGAAACATTTGTGACCTTTCTTCCTATTGTTTTTGCCATCATTACCTGTCAGTACATCTGCCTTTATGTCCAGTCTTCATACACACACTTTCCTAGAACCAGACACTAAATTGTGGTACCTGCACCAACTGCTGAATACACAACTGGTATTTTGGGTTCATTTCTCTCTGAGGGTTTTAGTGTCATAACTAAGTTCAGAACAAGGTGATGGGAAAATTGTTTCCATGAAAGTAATCATGCTTTTTCTAACTAAAAAGAGCTATAGGCACACTGATTTAATTTCCTTACATCTCTTATTCAAATCAGTTGACGTCTGAAATGTTTTCACGTACAGTAGTTAATTTCATGTTGCCTGGATATTATTTTCTTCTTCTCCAAAAGAGTAGTGTTACGTGTTTCTGTGCTTAGTAACACACTGGATAAGCAAAAAGAAACTTGAAATATGTTAGCTTGAAGCTAAGTAGAAGTTTCAATAAAATGCACCCTGGTTTATTCTGATCCCAAGACTTCCAACAGTAATGGAAAGTTTCAGACTAATATCAATGTATTAGAGTCACTGAAGAACGAAACCATTGCTGCAACTTGTTCCAAGTACAAAAGATACATTTGTAGCAGAATTGTCCTTCTCTTGTGCCAGACAGAGGAGTTCCAGGATCAATGGATGATGCAGGGCAGAAGAGACTCACTGCTGGGAATTTATTTGACATGGCCTCCAGCTATTACATTTCATGGGCTACACTAAGCCCTGCAACTTTGATTGCTCTATTTGTAATACACCACAATCATATCACTGCATTTTTACTACCCCCTTGGAGCCTGACCCTGTGTTTAGGACAGGATAACAGCCAGAGAAATCCTCTTCTCTGAACAATTCTCTACATTTAGATGAACAAATTGCAGATGGAATTTTCCAAAAAGAGCATTTCTCAGTGTGACAAAGCACCAAAACTTTATTAGACTTTTGTGCTGGGGGTGTTCTTCCAATTTTGAGGAACAAGGACAGTTAGTCCTCCCAAAAGTGCTGTTCCTCAACATGATGTAGGACGTTTTTAATTCTCTGGAATATATCAGTGCAAGTTACAATAGAGCATTTCAACAGAGGACGTAATATTTAACAATCACCAGAGAAATCCCACCAGGCACCTTCCCTATGCATTTTTCAAAGCACAGGCAAACCCCATTTAATGACAGATGAAGTGATAAATATTGAGGTAAAAAATTCATCTGCATCCAGTGCATTTTAATAAATAAAATGCTCCAAAATATCAAAAAAAGACAGGGTGAGTACAGAAACCATACTGCACACTTTGAGGACAGGCAGACAGACCAATGCCAGAGAAGTATTGAGTTACTGCCACTGAAGGGAAGACTTTTTCCAGCACGACATAAAAATTCAGGAGGAGTCACACAAATTATCTCTCACAAGGTGATGATGCAGCAAAAATAAATGTGTTAGTGCTGTAGAAAAGCTCTTCAAACAAACAAACAAAAAAAACAAAACCACCAATCAAACAAATGAGAGCCATGCAAAGAGGAGGAGGCAGCAGAAATGAAGATAAATGCTGTGCCTTAAGGCTCTTATGATTCCACTTTGGTCTCTGACAACATGAACTCCTGCAACCTTTGCACTACCACAAGGAAATGTTTTTTCCAGGGTTAACATTGCATATAAAACAGCCTATTGTTTCTGCCTGGCTGTATTATACCTAAATCTAAAGCCATGGACTATGGAGAAGTCAGGGATAATAGAGACGAGCTGTTTGAGTGTTGCCATAGGAGCATGTTTGACTTGCTTGTCTGACATAATGCACATGTAGCCCTGCCTCGTTAATAGCTGAGGTGAGCATGTGTGTGTAGAGCTCCTCAGTGATAATTGGAGCACAAGGGCCACTAATTACAGTGAACCTGGTGGCACATATAGAGTAACAGAAACACAGCATGGACCTAATGACTTCTTCCATTCAACTGTGAAATATTTAATCCACTATCCAGCTGCAGGTGTAGAGAAGAAACTAG
The DNA here is from genome assembly GCA_013396695.1 of Sakesphorus luctuosus. Taxonomy (NCBI): domain Eukaryota; kingdom Metazoa; phylum Chordata; class Aves; order Passeriformes; family Thamnophilidae; genus Sakesphorus; species Sakesphorus luctuosus. The sequence continues at coordinate 959,582 of VWZD01008768.1, forward strand.
ACTGCATTTTAAGATATGACGGAGATTCCTTAGAGGAAGCTCCCAAACCAATGTAAAGTGGACAAATTTATATTTGGTTACTTTTCTCGTATCTAGCACATTCTCTTTAAGTTCTTACCTACAAGTAAGCAATTCTTTAAGGTTAAAAAAAAAAAAGAAATTAGAAAACTCATTTTTACTGCCTTGGTGGTTTGCACTTTGGGCAGGCATGATGCTGGTTTACATTAAAAATCCAATCATTTTTGATGTTGATGAGCAGCCAGTACTTGCTGGTATTTTTCTTGCTGTTGGTAGCAAATATATTAATTTTATTTCTTTTTGTGGCTCAAAACAATTCTATTTCTTCTCACAGTCATAATATTTTCTTTGGCTATAATATGCCTATGTCAACTTCACTGAAAAGAAAACATTAAAAAATGTTGAAAAAGAATCAGCTCCTGCTTTACAGAATAGGATGAATTAGTTTTCCTCTGTAGATCCTGCAGTGATGCTGTTCAGATCATTGAGATTTCATGTTCTTCAGTGGGACCTCTCTTTGACAGGGAACTCTTCTTTCCAATCCCATTGGAAGAGGTTCTCCTCAGGTACTAGTACTGAAGCCTTTTAATTTGAGCAATCTGTGCCAACATCCTCTTCTGTTTTATGAGAGATTATTTTGCAATATTGGACTTTGCTACAATTTCATGAGTAAAGGGTGAAGATTTTGGCTCTCTCTCATGTTTGTGAGAATAGAGTAGTAGAAATTAATTTATTGGCTGCTCTAAAATTAATAGAGTGTTCTTTGACATTCCTTTCCTGACACTGTGTGCAGTTAATAAGCATTGAAGGCCCCACTGAAGCAAATTTATCATCTAAAACATAAAGTTATGAAAACCTATCTTCAGTCAGTGCTTTTGGGTGTATGCCTCAATGTGTAACACCAACAGTACACCTGGGAAAATAACTAAAATACAGTACAAAACAACATTTAAGATTCTACTTAGGGCTATTATTAGGATATGAAGACCAAGTGTGGGATCACATTTATCCATTGCACCAGGGGAAGCTTATTATTTACAGCTTATTACAGCTGTATGTAAAAGGGCTTGAAAAGGAAGGAATGCCTTAGGAGACATAGATTTATTTATTGTGACCAAGGCATATCTACGTATGGGCTTGTGCTGATTTAACAGTGAGACTCCACAGTCTCTATCTAAGCATAAATGAAATGTTAATGATGATACAGCTTTCTTCTTCTGCATTTGGGCTATTTATCTTACTGCATAGCCTTATTGCTATGCGCTCATTTTGATTTTAAGCAGCACATATGAAATATATTTATGCAGCCTATGGCTAATTTTTAGGGAGAAAATAATTAAAAAATAAAAGGGTGAGGCATCTTTCAGCTGACTGTAAGAAGTGTTTAGCATACAATACTCATGAATAAGAAACTGAACTGAAGCCATTGTTTTTTCCTCTTAAGGTTTTTAAGTCTACCTGCTCCAAAACAAGCATATCGAGGCTCCAAAATTCACTTTGTGTTAATACCTTGTGGCTTTGTAAGGTATTTTTTCGACTTGCAAGTGACTGGTACCACCTTTATTTCAAGCCAACAGAAGCAAAGATGTCAAGGTCATGCCTTTCCAGTTTGCTGAAGCAATCTAACACTGTGACTATCTAGGCCAGCTGCCAGCAGAACTGGACTTTTAAATATCTTATAAAAGCATCACTGCATATCTAGTTTAATTCTGCCCTGCAATTTAAAAGTCTAATGCAGGCAAGTACATGACAGAATTTCTCATTCAATCAACCTCACCTTGTTCATATACAGAAAAGCATCACATTGCTTTATAGCGATAAGGGAAATAAGGCCAATGACAAAGGAGTTTTATGCCTTCTGCAAAGGGGAAAATGGAGCAGTAATGGAACTTGAATTGTGTAGTTGATACATGACAGAGCTGAAATAATAAGCAAGAGAGAAAGAGTCTCCTGGGAAGGAGTCTTTCGGGTTGAAGAATGAGACCTGACCTACAAATGGTAAATGAACATTTATACATTGTTTATGTCTGAAGATGACATAGGACGATACAGGTGAAAGAATTAAAGAACAAACAAAATAAAACAATCTATTTAGGAATTTTACTGCTTTAAACATTACCATCAAGGGCAATATGCATGTCAATAAATTGAGCTTGATGTATCCGCTGGCTACCAAAGCAATTTTAGGGCATTCCATAGTTCAGCTGAAGAGCTTTACAAAACTACAGCAAAATAAGAGGATGGAGAACAAGAATACCTTCATGTAGTCCATTACCATCTTCTTTCAGCTTGATTGCTCTCACAGCTTATATTAATCACATTGCCTACAATCATTGTGAAATGAACAATTAGGTTATGAAAATAAACAGTCAAGTGAAGGCTTAGCTCAATTAGTCTTTAGTTCTCCCAGACACACTACCACTTAGGGTCATGACTTAATTGTCTGTTGCTTTCCTCCTAGGAGGTCACCTCCACTAAAGAATTTCATGGCACTAAAATATGCATCTGTGAGACTGTTAGAGTCTTTGTGTTCCCATATAACTTACAGTAAATAAAACCCCAGCTGTATAGACTTTATAATATATACAGAAGTTAAAACAGATAGAAGATACACATTTTTGTCAGCAAAGGAACCCAAATTATTTCCTATAGCACTTTAAGCATTTCCAATGTTTTTCCTTAAGCAGTGAGGAACCATGAGTACCATAAACAATAGGTACTGAAAGAGGACCACCTGCCACGTCACCACACATCTTAGGTACAAGCATGAAAGACAAAAAGAAGTGGTGTGAGATAATGCCATTGTAGACTGAGTGTTTAATGATTAGGAAAGGGTTCATATGTTGCTTAAAGAACACTGGGTTTGCATCAAGTGAAAGGCTATTTCATACGTGGAACGTGGTACCATGTAAACACAGGCAGAAAGCAGAGACAAATGAAACAAAGGTGATACAGAAATGGGCATAAGAAATATCTCTGGCAAGGGACAGGAGATGAAGGACAGGCATGACAGTGCATTTAAGCTGAAAAACAGTTGGAGAACCTTTTCCAAGGTTTGAATTTGAGAAACAGTGAGAATGAAGTGCCAGCGTGCAAGCACAACAAACAGGGATAAAGAATCAGGACTGTAGCAATTGCAGATCACTAGAACTACAAATGAAATGTTCCTTTAGAAAGTATCATTCCAGAACAGATTTGACACATCTTGGCAGCACCGTATAGAGAAAATCCAGTTTGTTTTCAGCTAAGAGCACTATATTTGTATAAATCACTCTCTGTGTGTGACACAGAGAATGTCCCATGCTACAAACAACTGGAAAAGGATCCAAGTTAACATTAAGCCACTCTCTCAGTGAACTTTCATCTTTGTTTAAGCTCAACAAGGCTGCCAAACACAATCAGTAGATGATGTAACAGAGCAACTACATATTGCTAAAACCCTGTCCCTACTGCAGCACTGAGATGTAATTCCTGAATTCTTAGACAACACACAGACTATTTCTCAAAACTGCATGAGCAACATTATGGAAATATAAATGGTGCAGCTATAGATGTAAAGTAGAAATTTGCGGGGTCAGTGAGATTTTAAAGAACTCAGTTAAACTAATGAATATTCCTGGAGGGAGAAAGAGTTGATAAATTTCTAGGTGCAGTCAGAGCGCCTCTCTAGTAATGGAATTCTGCTATAGACCATCTTGATTCTCAAATGCATGCTTTGACTAGAGTTCATACCAGGCTAATGCTTGGGATCTCAGGGAAGCAAAAATTAAACTAATAAAGTTCAAGCCTAGTCAAACAATTTTGAAAAATGAAGATCAGTTCAGTAGGGGGAACTCAGCACTAATGACAATCAGTAGAATGCACATAGATTTGTATTAGTAGTTGAAAATGTTTCCTACAATTTCCAGTATTTGTTTGCATGAAACATTTATATTATTATCCAAAATACACTGTAACACATTTTTTCATAAAGCTTCTGATTTGATATCAAAGGTTGAAAGCTCAAAAGTATTAGTTTTCCAGAAGCAAAATACTGTTTCTGCATATCAAGATACACAAAAGGGACAGTTGCCCTTGATTGGGAAAGCCTTGCCAATGTTCAGCTTCACGTGATATCGCCCGTTTGCTATGAATTTTGAGAATACTGTTTGATCTCCACACTCATCATTGTCCCCCAAAGTAAAACCTCTGTCATTTGAAGATTGTTTGAAGATAGTGCTTCCCAATCACTTCTTTAGTACAATCAAAAATACATAATTTTGATATAGAAAGATATAAGACAATGCTACAGTCCAAGGCCCATCCCCCCCAGCTACTCTTGTCTCCACCTTATGGTCAACCCTGAATTTCATGATAGTACTAAGATCTCCATCTAGAATAATGCCATCAACATGCAAGGGATTTTCCTGGAAGATATATTTTCTGGAGGATCCCCTCTAAACAAAACTTAAATACAAAAGTAGTCCTCTTCATTGTCAAGACAGATCTTTGATGTGAAAATTCTATAACTTGACTTCAAGCCACTGAAGTCCTTATCAGAGATTACTTTTTTTAATCAACCTTTGCCTTTCCAAAGTAGTCTCAAAGTGCTGCACCTTTGAGAATTCTGATGGAGAAATCCTCATCAAGAAAAGATGGAAACCTCTTCTCTGTTCACCAAAGAAAATGTCATCCAAGTAGTAATTGGAAATTCTTCAGTCTCATACTTTTTTATTCATTTATTTACAAATTAATTGCATCTTCACTTCCCCTCAATTACAATTTCTTTACAATTTCAGTGACAATAAAGAAGGAATTTCAAGATGTGAAGTTTTTGGTGCAGTGGTTGAATGCTATTTCACTATAGGTAACTTGACCAGTCGGCTGGAACCTTAATTTTCCAGCTTCAGAGGTACATACCACCAAGCTGCTCCCAGCTATCTCCTTCATTTTCCATGAATCCCAAGTTAACTCTTTCACTCTTCAACACTTTTGCAGGCTGTCTTTATCCCCAGGCTAAAGCAAAACCCAAATAAATCCAGCTAAAACAAGCCACAGAACTCATTACATTGTAAATGTTTTGCTTATCAGGCCTCCACAGTCACACTGAAGTCTCACAGATGTTCCAATCATACAAAAACTAGGAATACAGCATATTCCTTTTTAATTGAAATTAGTCTCCTAAAAGAGGTTGCACTCAGAGCTTGAAGAGCTTGTCTGGAAACACAGGTGGCATCAGTGGTGCATACTGTCTCCTAAGGTATTCCATTTATTTAGCAGGAGCCAAGTCATTTGATTTCAGCTGTACAAATTTCACATGGAACAAAATTAAAGATGAAGACAGAAAAAAAGTGTTGTTTTGTCTTAAATATGTAGCTCTCCCACCTATTCTCTGCTGCAGCCCATCCCCACTGTAAATGCACCAGTTGTTTTGCTCTTCCTGTGTCCACTCCCACCCAACACACCCTGGTTGCCCTCCGGCTGCAGAAGGTGGCACAAGTACAGGCACTGCCTTTCTGGCCCAGTGTCCCGCCCAGGAGCAGCCCTGGCTGGCAGCACCAAAACTTCCAGGGACATCCCAAGAGGCCCAGCAGCTCCACATGAAAGGGCATGTTCTCAGACACTCCAACAAATTCTACCAAACCTCTGCCAAGTATGTGGAAGACGATTTTGCAATTTGGCATCAGGCCAGGTACAGGCACGGCCATGATAGTAAATCAGCCTCCTGCCAAATTTTTAGTCTCTGTTTCAAACCCCTGGGGATTCTCAATTAAACAACTGTAAGAAATCGTATAGCACAACAACGCATTTCACCCTATCTTATTTGAGCAGCATGGTTGAATAACTTTTATTCACATTAAGCTGGAAAATTAAGCTGAAGGAAATGTCTAACAGAAGCGGCCAACCTGTACACTCAGTCTACAACCCAACTAAACCCATCATCTCATAAGGGGAAATTCTTGGGAGGTGCAAGTATCAGGAAATTCTACAAGATTTGCTTATAAATATTTTGTGTTCAGAAGCAGTAGGAACGTCAGTCACTCACAACAAACTATTTATATTGAAGGTGACAAAGAATTTGTATTTTGTCAAAACAGATCCTTTGGTTTTAAAGAACAGCATTAACAGATTCAGCAATTGAGGCACCAAGGGACAATGTTCCAGACCCAAAAAGTTATGTATGTAGCCCCTCAGCAACCAGTAATGTCAAGAGGCAGCTTTAAATTTAATTTATATTTTTCTTATGGTTTCGAAAAGTTTCAGCACAAAATTAGGTCTATATTAATGATTATCCTAAAAAAAGGCATTTAAAGGTATTTATATACATATAAATATAAATATATATAAAGGGTATTTTTCTTTGTGAAGATGTATAATGTTGTGGCTTAAACTATATTTTTAATAGAAAAAAATTATTATGATTCAAATACTGTATTTTCATACCAAGGAGCGACAGAGGTGTCTCTATATAGTTATAATTGTCTGTTGGTGCATAAGAGATCAAGTAAACATAAGTAAAGTTAAATCTTTAATTTACTGTGCATTCTCTAAAATGCTGGGATATAAAGTTTTCCAATTTATAATATTTAATTGCTTTTTCTTCCTAAATTTCAAACTTTTGAACCATTAACCTCTTTCCCCTTCTGCAGCTCCCCAACATATAACTGCACAGTTGAGCTGATAAGAGTTGGAAGGGAATTCTGGAAGGAGTCAAACCCTTCATCCCCAGCAGCCTCAGGTACAGCCATTTCTGCTGGCAGGTTATTCCCATCCCACCAGTGTAGACCCAGGTTGCAAGTGACAGGTTATAGGACTTCATGGGACACTTACTTGAGTCAATTAGCCTATTTTTCTTCTGCATGTGTTAATTTAAGTAAGTCAATACAGAGTCTTAAAGCCTACCATGCTCTACCATCTAAATGAGTCTAGCAATTCTGTAATTCCATTGTCTTCTTAAAACTCTGCTTAGTATCAGGCATCTGTCTCATTTTAATCCATCTCTTAGTAACTGAAAACATTTATTTGCTCCATGCATAGGGAGTTCTTGGTTAGACAGTGTTTTAAAGGAAATAATTCATGTTGATACACCATGTCAGCTTTTGGCTGCCATTGCCATTGATGGCAGTTTTCTAATCTAGGGAATCACAATTTAATTCACAAAAGCAAAACAGCCTCTGGGTGGCAATCCCATGCCACCTTCTACAAGAACAGGTGAATTAAAAGGTAAGTTTCTTGTCTCAGGATTCATTGTTTGTGCAGGAATGTTCTTTCAATGCCAAGACTTGGACACAAATCTTTTGAGATGCAAGTCAATGAGGTATTAAACTGAGTTAGTGAAATGTGAAAAATTACTTTGTACCAATATTAAGCAGACTTTGGGTGTTCTGGATTGAATTTTTAAAGTACAAATGTCTTGAATGGCTTTGAGTTTGTCTCAAAACCTGACAGTTCCAGAAATAAATTTGTATAAATTTGATTATAAAGAGGTCCTTTTTTCTTTTTCATAAGCTGCTTTATGAAGCTAAGCAGGTGCCCTACCAGGTCACATGGAGTAGAAGAATCCACCTCATATATCCTAACACTTGTCAGCATAATCTGCATTTTTCACTAACCTTGCTATCTCCATTTAATTACAGACAATATCTGGATTTCTGCTTACTGCAGTAGTAAGGCTAAACCTAAGTACTTCTGCTTACAGCAGTTTTCACTGAGGGAAACTATATTAAGCTCACAAGGGCTATTTACCGGCATTCACGTATTTGCATAAAGACTATTTGATGGTACCCACTGGTTAGTGGGTGTCTTACCACACATATAAAGGACGGTAGTTTGCTGACAATGTCCCTTGAAGTGTTTTGTCCATACATTTGTACAGATGCCCTGTATTTAGGTCACCATAAATAAATAAAATCATGAGAGATTTGGATTTTTGAAGCCATTTATGAAGATATTGCTGACAAATCCCTCCCACTGGTGAATAAGGACAAGGAGACAGGTCAGCTGGCAGCTGCATGATGCCTTTAAGGAGCTGTTGTCACATTTTTATGTATTGCACATAAAACCTGAAGCAAATTACATTGCAGTCTTTACTACTGGGTAATGTTAATGAGGTTATTCCAGTTGGGAATGTTGCAACAAGTGCTCAGAGCTATAGCATCTCTGTCCCAACTTCTGAAAAAGTAGTCTTGTCTCCCCTTGCCAATGGCCCCATTTAGGCAGAAATGACCAGCACAGCAGCCCCAGCACTGACTAAAGGAGAGGAGAATAAGCTTTGGCTTGTACTGATTGAACTAAGCAAAGATTAATTAGATTCATAATAGAAATTACTGGGATGAGTTCAAACAGACGTAAACTGATATTCCTTCTGTGGCTGACAGAAGCACAGCTGGACTGGAAATGTATAGGAATATGGTATAATATCTATTCCTCTTTTGCTACCACACATCACAATTTTCTCTCTTCTGCTGCCACTAGCTGTAGTGAGTGAGACTTACCTGGGAAGAGTGGGAAACAAAAGAGAAAGTAGGTTTGCCTACCTTTTGTTTTCCAACAGAGTAAATATTAACAAAAACGAGATTTCAGAGTATGCTTTCCCTAAATTCCAAGGGGGTTATTCTTTATAACCTTTGACACAGTAACAAAAGTGCCACCAGGGAAACAAGATATCTTTAGCTACTTGTTTCCCCACTGTGTGCCTTATGCTTTCAATAACTGAGGTGGATGGATATTTTACTTTTCAAAATACAGATTAATAATAATATTTATGGCAAAGCTTTAAGAGCTGCAATGACACAGAGGAGACCCTTCACTGGTAACTTCAGTGCCAATGCACTGCAACTCACGTCTATTGGGACAGCAGAGTACAGCCACAACACAGTACTGGGATCAAATAATGCATAGACAAGTTTAAAAAGCAGTAGTTGTAACAACACTCTGGCAGTTGTAACAATTTGCCCATGGAAATGGACCTAGCAACTGCTCATGTTTACAGGCAGGTAGGATTACTGTTTAGAAATTTAATTCTTATGAAGGTGCTCATTGAAAGCACCATCTCGTTGGATGCCATATGTTTAAATTGATATGTGTTCACAAGTACAGAGACACAACTATTCATAAAAAAGTGTGATACTAAGAAATATCTGATCAGTCTCTAATTTTAAATCAGAAGATGGATGAAAAATAGGGCTGAGAAGAAAAGAAAAATTTTTTCCAGCGTTGGGTGTCCCTCCAACTAAGCTGTCAATCCAAATTAACAAACTTAGGCAGCTTGACTACAAGTCTGATGGTAAGTTCTGGTCCTTTGATTCAGTATAATGCAGCCTTTGGTGGACAAAGTTCGGGCACACCATAGCCCAAAGCTGTTAGGTGTTTCCCTTAGTATAAATGGAAGGAACTGAATTATCAAAAGCATGGTGTCACTGAAACACAAGCTTGCAAGCCAGACTTTCGAGACACGAAGGATGATCCAGATATTCCCTTGGCCTTCCAGAGCCAAGAATCATAACTGCTCTTTCACAGACTTAGAAAATCACTCAGCAGTGTCCTGTGCCTTAGGACACTGTCTGTAAAATGCAAAAACCTGAGCAATAAAATGTCAAATAGACATGAAGACTGAGATGTTCAGGTCATTGGAACATCTGAGTAGACCTATGGAAAACTCACATACTCCACTGCCTGGTGCTATAGGAGAATGAATGGGGGACTCTGACCTGTAGCAAGGTATTTTTTGTTGACTTTGGACACACTGTACTTGTAAAGTTTAAGATCTGTTTAATCATACAGTCAAAGACCTTCTTACCTTCCATGTTTATGTTAGAATAACCACATATACTGAAGTAAAATCCTTCATGGTGTCAAGACTATATTGAACTGCTGAAGAGCTAAAAGGCAACAAAGCAAAATCTCAGAAGAATATTTGTTTTGCACAAAGTAATTTGTTTAGTATATTGAGAGTTCTTTACAGCAACATAAAACTCTGCATTTTGGAAACCACATGAAACTGCAAGAAAATGCCAGGAGAAAATTCTAAGTTATCATAAATAAAGCACTTGTCATATTGACCAAAAGTACAGAGGTCTCTCTACTTTGTTAAGCTCCAGTAATGGGCATAATGGTTTTATTTACATAAAACTTGGATCCTATTATACTGTAGCTGCTTATTCTTAAGCTCTTAAAATTACACTGGCTTCCTGAACTATCATGTTTGGAGCTGTTTAAAAGTAACTCAAAACTACACAAACATTTTTTATCGTTTTATGAAGTGAATTATTTGCATAATGCATTTAGACTAGGAAAAAAAATATTTAGAGTAAAAGACACTTCTGCCTGCAGAATTGAACTCAGTGGAGTGTCTAACTAAGGAAAAGAATGCATTTCTGCTGCTGCTTATTGGACACTACCAATAGACAGAACAGATAGCATGGTTCCCTAAATGACACAAAATTTAAAATGAGTCACCTTCAGAAAGTTGTGTTCAGGAAGGTATATGTTTAGATTTTTTTTCCCCTCTTCTGAGGGGAATTTTCATGTGGTCTTATTATTAGAAGAAGAAAAGAAAAAAAGATTCTTCCTATTTCCTTAATTCATCTACTCACAGTGCACTCCAGTCAAACAGCACTGATCCCAGATGAGCAATAGCAGGAACTGAGGCTCTTGGAATATCCTCCATAAGGCCTATAGCACTGCATTTTAAGAATATAGGAAGTATGCTATTTCCTGGATATCCCAAAGCGCACTTTATTCTTGTTTAGAATAGAGAATAAGAGGCTACATACCATACTTCATTCAGCTTAAGATAATTAGAGAGGTTCTCCTTCATCTTGTGTCAGGAAATGCATCTGATACAGTAAGTGGCCCATGAAATCATTGGCATAATTTTAAACACATATGTATTTACAACATTTTTTATCCAACTGTGCTCCCTTCCTAAACTTTTCACACTATAATTAGCTGTGTTCACTTTGAACTGTGTAGCTCCTCAGATACTCACACAATAGTCCTTCAAAAAGCAAGGAAAGACCTAATGGAGTGAGAGACTGCTGAGGGTGCACAGTTGCCATCCTAGACTAGTGGAGTAGGTATCTGGTCAAAGATTTCACCTTCCCTTGAGATCCAGTTTTTCGGTAAGAAAGAATCCTCACTGCAGTCACTGAAATCTGATGAAACTTCACAGTGTTTGGTTTCAGTATCTCACTCTGGCAGGGGGAACATGAAAGTAGATGAAAACATATTAATGAATATACACACTACAGGTATCAGGGCAGAAATCTGAAAACTGTCTCTCTGCATAGCACAGAAGGCTTTGCTGTCCTCTCCAGCTCTTTCAGCAGCTTGCTCAGCAAAGACTTTCTGCTATGATGTACTAATTTTTTATTTGTTTGTTTTCATAAGGATTCAAAGGAAGGAGTAGATACACTACACTTTTTATATCATGCTATTGAACTTCAAGGGCATTTATTGTTGACTAAAGCTCTATCTACCCTGTGAAAGCATTGAAATAAACCCTAACTACAGCTGAACAGTGGCAGAGATGCAAGGACACCACAACTTGAATTGACTAGAGGTAGTTGAATAAAAGGCCATATTTCAAAGCCGGTGAAGTTTACTGACTGGTCTTAAAATCTCAAGGTTCTCTCAGAGTCTCTGTGGAGTTACTTCAACAAGCTCAGGGCTCTTTTCCAAGTAAGGTATTCAAATCATTAAAAAAGGCTAAGAAATGCTATCACAGTAGGCACTGACATCTTGTCAAGAGCTTTGACCACTCAGAACAGGAACAGAGAACGAATTGCCTTCTCACTCCTGCAGACAGAATGTGGCAGGGTGAGGGAGGGGCTGGCCTGGAGAAGCATTTCTTCTGTAAGTGGTTTGAGTGTCAGAGTCACTATCACAGCTGAGACAGCAGAGATACACAACACAGAAATAGAGGAAAACAATTGGAATGCTTCTCCTACCCTCAAAAAACCCACAAAACCAAAAAAAGAAACAAACTAAAAAAATCTCACCCCAAAACAAACAAAACCCAAACAAATGAAAACCAAAACAAGTATCAGCTTTGTGGCTTGCCTGTTTCTTGTTACATAAAAGCCAAAGTATAGTTCTGCTGGGTTAGGTATGGGAAGCAGTGTGGTAGAGTTATACACTCCTTTCTGGGTAAGCAGCTGTATTTCTCACCAGGAATTCAGTAGAAGTCTTTATCTTACACAATGGTGGCAGCACCTTCTTCACCATGAGAAAAACAATAAAATCCTGCCCTATTCCTGAGCATCCACACTCCACCTTAGCTCTTGCTGATCACCCTTCCTTCCCTTCAGTGTTCCTCTCAAGCCGGATTACACGGTGGCAAATTTGCACTTTCATTTCCTATATTTTCATACACTGTAAAATTCTAAGGATGGAATATTCTTGTTAGCATTAAAACTTTTATTATTTGTTATCCATTATTTAAATGGTCCAATTTTCTTATAGCCAAGCAGCAAGTATTGCTCCAGCCCAAGGAACATCACAGACCAATCCTACTGCATTTAGAAACAAGAAAGACAACCCTAGATTTCACAAAGCATGGGACTGCATAGTTCAGTTTGCAGGGCTGACACACAAACACAAAAGGGTTTTAACAAGGCCAAGTACAACCATTTAGGGTTTTGTTCTGATTTTTTGTTTTGGTTGTTTTTTTTTAAAAAAAACAAGTTTCACAACACTTTTGTGATTTCGTAGCCCAGTTTCTAAATTCCACTGAAACTTACACAGCCTTATGAAATATTAACAACTTACAAACCAAACTAAAACATTAGTTGTTATGTAAATAGATATCTATATCCTTTTAATCGTCCAAACCATTTTAAATTAAAACACTGCTGTTTACACTTCCAAGATCCTTAATACTAAGCTCTTACTCATTTCCAGATTCTGAATTTAAATTCTTGGGATTTCAGCCTACATTTTCCCTAGTCTTTGAAATGCAGAGTATCAGTTATATGCCATACTTGTAAGACTGTGAAGCACCTTTTAATGCAGTTCTGTTTTACATATTTACTATGTGATCACGAAGATAGAATTTACTGGTTTAGTGATTCTTTTGCTTTTAGTAGTTGAGAATCAGAGAATCAGTTAGGTTGGAAAAGATCTCTGAGATCACTCAGTCCAACCTATGACCAAACACCACCAAGTCAACTAGGCCATAGCACTAAAAGCCACACGTTCAGCTTTTCCTTAAAGATCTCCAGAGACAGTGACTCCACCATCTGCCAGGACAGCTCATTCCAATATCTAACCACCCATTCTGTGAAGAAAGTTATACCTAAGTACTGGAAACTTACTGGTTTCCTACTGAACTCTTGACCTTAATATGTTTCCTCTTCAAATTTTTAAAACTTGGATGTGAAAGTGTTTCATCAAATGCTTCCTCAATAGCATAAAATGTATGCACACAGATAAATAAATACAAAATAATTTCCTTTGTTATTTTGAGAAAAAGACTGAAGTTTTATGCAAACTCGCTACAACACGTGTTCCCTTGAACGAATGTCATGTGCTAACTTTGATTTTCATTTTATGTGTCAGGTTTATATTATGTTTGCAAGGGAGTAAAATTTTCTTGGTTTGGTAACATTGTTGGTTCTCATTCAAGCTGTGATCCTAATACTTATTTAATCCCCAAGTCCAGATCGTCAGCCTGCCAAACGTCATTACTGTCTGAGATTGGGTTCAAGTCAGCCTATAATCAGACATGTGTTCAGCTCAGAAACAGCAACACGCAGCAGAAAACAGCAGGGAACAACTTAAAATGCCTTTCAGCTGGTGTGATAACAAGTGCTTCTCCTGTATGCCCAGGGAAAGACAGATAGTGGCAGTCAAACCAGCTGGTGACAGCTAGGAAAGTTTGCAAGAATGATGCTGAACACCAAAAGCTTTGCTGTGAGATGAAAAAGAGAAAGCAGGAGGCTCACAGAGGAATATGGAGTCACTCTGCTGATGGGAAGTGTCTGGCTATGCTAGCAACAAATGCTTGGTGCTGTATCACACGAGTCATTTAAATGGTAGCTTGTTCTCCTCTTCATCTGACTACAGCTTTTTCTCTAGAATAAATGCTGACCTTCTTTCTAGTTTCACTCTGGAGTCAGGCTGGGCAAACTCATTTTACAAATGGTGCAAGACAGCAATTCCATTTCTCATCACTTTCCAAAATACAACTGGTAGTGCTGAAAACCAGTGCTGTGCACATCAATCACAGACCTTCAGTAAGAGGATAGGAATCACCTCCCAGCAAGAGCTCTGAATAAATTTCTAACTGATTATTACTACATCTTACTTACCTAGGCATAAAGAAAGCCACAGAAAAAGTGTTTCCATTCTTCTTATACATAGGCTGAAGTTTTATAACCCTTGAAAATGCCTCAGAAAAAAAAGTTTCTCCTTCATTGGTACCTGAATCACCAAATAAATCTGCAGTACTCACAGCCAGCTGCTGTGAATGGCCTTCCAAAGCCAGATTTATCTAACCTGTTAGGGCTAGAAAGTACTGCAGGACACAGTTAGCTGCAGCCAACATCCAGAAGAAAAAGATGCCTGCCTCAGTGTGGGGAAATCCCAGAAACAGAAAGATTTCCAAATGATGAAAATAATGGTTTGTAATCTAAGCAAGCACAGAAGAGTGTCTTGAATAACTTAAAATCAAATGTATTTAAGGATAAAACCAAAAGCCAAAACCTCACAGTGCTCAGAGATCTCGTTTGCCAGCGAATCCAGACATCAATTAAAAATGGTCAAGCTAAAAACGCTTTCCAGCTGGGTTTTGTTGTGGAGGTGCCAGCTGACCATTTGAGTGTGGCAGGACACAGAATGCTCATGGTCTTGCTTTTAGATGCTCTCTGACAATGAGGGAAGGGGACATACTTGCTGTCCACAAGGGAAGCATGAAGACTAAATGCTGCGTAAGGTAAAGTAAAACAAAACATTCCCGTCTCAGTCAGAAATGTCCATTTTAGTTTGCAAAAAGCTTTCCCCCATGAATTGCTGTCTCATAATATGCTGCCTTGTTTAGAGTATTGTGTTACTGTCATGTTAAAGAATAGGCAAGTAAGAAGATATACAGTGTGTTGTGATAACCATATTATCTATGACTTAGGTTTTTATAAAATAAGTAGCCTCCAACATTCTCAATGAAAACCTGTTTGTGGTTGTTTTGATTTTGTTCTACCTTTTTAAGCCTAAAAATCTCCTTTCATTTTGGCCTAGAAACCTTTCTTTCCTATTCCAAAGTAGAAAGGCACTGAATTCCTCTCCACTAAATTAGAAACCTTAGTCACAGCTGAGAAACATTTAATACTCTATGCATTCATCTCAGTGTCATTGCAGAGACACAAAGTGTTTTGCCTACCAAAATCTGTATGTTTGTGTCAATTAATGCCAGCAAAAGCTGTGGAGCACCATTTAGGAGCATCATGCAAGTCACCCATCCAGGAGGGAATGCAATAATGGAGCAGCAACATGAGCCTGATTCACACTCCATATGTTCCTACAAGATATTGATTGTTAGTGTGGGCAGGACCTCTATGATGACTGAGTCCAAAATGTTCAGATTTGCCACGCTAAAATATAAACCCAGCTCAGGGATTCAGATGTCTAGAAATCCATCATGGGACTCCTCACTGGTAGATGCAGACACCAGCAGGAAGCCCCTTTTTTCTAGTTCACTAAGAGTTAGAAGGTGCATAAATAAGAAAAAAACCAATGAAGTCTCCATAAATATTGTGATTTCTGTGATACTGTATTTGACAAATAAGTACAGGAGCCTTTGTAATCTTTCACTTTAAGGACTGCTTTTAACTGTGCCCAAAATTATCAGCTGCAGGCTGAGAAACAGAAAGACAAACTTCCCACTTCTATACTTCTTTTGAAACCCACATGTGTATAGTTTGTTTGAAAAGGTAGAAAACATGAGGCTTTGACTACAAGATGACATGACAGACATGACATGAGAGATTCATGATAGTAGATGTTGGAACAATAACAAAAAACTGATAATGGTTAGAATGTAAACAATAGAAAATGTTTACCTTTGTGATGAAAGAAAGCATTTCATAGATTAGACATACACTTATTAAGAAAGCAATTAAATCATTAGTCAAAAATACTTTAAAGAAATATTTTAAAATATTTCACTGCATGAGGCTAGAAATACTCCTAGGAAACTTGACTCACGAGATTGGGTCAGAATGAGCCTTTAAAGACGTAACCTTAAATAACTAAAAATATCCAAGGACATTGCAAAACAATAGTGTGGAAAGTGGAAGAAGAGCTCTGGCTCCCAGTCCTTGCTCACCAGGACTCTGAACTCAAACCAGTTCTGTGAGTGGCTCAGTATTTCATTGCTACACTGAAGTGGTTGGGGAGCACTGGGAGGGACACCTGCAGGCCTTCCTACTTCAGCCCTATGAAGGCCCTTGATTTTTAAGAATACCTACTAGAAGTATCAAAAGCAAAGGAATCCTCCTTTGGAATAAAATTTAATTACAAGATGGATGGAAAACAAAAATCCAGTTGAGCAATATGTCTTGCAGGGCATTATTTTGCCTAACAGTGCACTTCTTGTTCACTATAATCATGTAATACAGGAAAGACTCACAGTCTAAGCTCTGTCAAGAGTTTAATTCTCATTAAGGACTTTCCCTCCCACAAAAGTGATGTTGATACCCAATACATTTTTTTCACCGTCCCCAACTGTTATAAACCTATCTGTCTGTCTTGGTGGCATCACAAAATGTACTTCTCATTAATTTCTCTGCTCCCAGCACCTGGTGAAAGAGCAAAAAGCCCAGGCAGCCCCCACCCCTTGAAGGCATCAGGACCACAAAAGAGCATAACATTAACAAAAGAGCTGTTGAAACAAAAAGTGACATTTAGCCCACCTATGACAGAGCCCTGTTGAAGACTAAGATTTGAGTGAGTTTTGAGTGATGTGCTGATACAAAAATACTGAAACAAAATATATTGTCCCAAAGCAAGCTGCAAAATTTACTGCCAGGCAATAAAGAGAGATGGAGATGTGGCAAATGGGCTCAATGTCACTGTAAATTTAGAGAAATGGATGCTAAGAATAGGATGTTCCTAATTCTGAAGACATTGACCATTGCTGTGGAAGTTACCAGTTAGAACAAGTTATTTGTATAAAAATATTTTTCTATTCATAGTTGGCCTTAAGCAGTTTAAAATATTCTGTCATAATTTAATTATTTGAAGAACCATTCCCATAAATAATCTTCTGTGATGGGATTATTGATGAGCCCTTCATCTGAGTACATAAAGCAAAAATCAAGCATTGTCATTTAACTTGGATTGTGTCTTGTTTTTTTTACATATATTTATAAGCATAACCATTAAAATTTGAGTCTTCTGATTAAATACTTATCTGTATAAACTCATAATGTGATTTTGACAAATATTCTACATGTACATAAATCTCAGACCTCTTTTATACACTAAAATATTCATAGAAACCAAACAAAATCATAGCCTGAACTAAATGTTAAAGTTTTGCCTTTAACATTCCTTTATTCCAGTGACTGCCTGAAAAGCTTTCTGAGGTATCTGCTTAGATTTTCACTTTGCCAGCAGAAGCCAGTGCACGACAGGACAGCAGCTCTGTGACGATGGTGCAGTGTATTCCCCACCACACCACGAAAGCCTTCCAGGTTGTGGGTGGAGCCAAACTGTTTTACCTGGGACATTCTACAGAGGTTTGCAGTGATCACTGCAGATGATAATTGCACAGAAAGTGTCGAAGTAACTATCTTTTCAAAAGATATGGTGAAACAAGAGTTATTTCTAATAATCACCACCAATTTGTGATTCTTTCAGTCACAGAAGACTAGATGTTCTGATTACTAGCAAGAGATTGTTGTGCCTTTTAATGTTCTCACTGGGCAAACACGCAGCTCTAAGTGCCTTTTTTCTATTCTCCACAGTGACAAACAAAATGGACATCTATAAATACCCTCTTAAAATGTCTAGACTTGCATTGTACCTAAGCAAAACAACTACAGACCTAAATATTGTCCCCTACATTATGTGAAATCTAGTTTATTTTTTGCAGAAAATGTCCTTATCACCAATCACACCACAGCTGAATCTACTGAAAATTCTCCCTGAAATCATTTGTGAAGAGACTGTCACAGCTTCCCATTACTATGGATATAGACATGTAAAGACTATAATCCTCCATAATGAAAACTGCATTTGATTTTTCCAATGAATCTATGACAATCTTAGTGTCAATGCTGTGAAGGAAAGCCATCCCAGTGTAAGCCTGACAATCCCACCACGGATTTTATTCCATTCTTATTCAAATCAAAATAATTAGCCTTGAAATATCTCAGGTCAGATCCTTATTAAGACAAGAAAAAATTTGCAAATATAGCTAAGCAGAACTGGCCCTCCAGGCTGCTGTCACCATGTTCACCAGGCAGATGCTCTTGTTGCACAGCGTTTGGGGAATATGGGCTGCACTATTTTTTGGACCAGCCAAGGAACCTTCTGAACCTTTCTTCTTACAGCTGTTTCACAGAGGGGCCTTTGCTCACCTGCTGCAACTCATTCTACCATGTCTTACTAAAGCTGATACTCACTCTCCATAGACATAAGGATACACTTACATATAAATTGAGCTGTCAGGTAAACACCTACCGGCACACAGTGCTATAGGAAGTTAGCAAAGGTTTAAGATCATGCCGGTATACAAATGAAAATATAGACAGAGTTCCTTAAAACAAGCTCCCCTGCTCCTTACACCTTAGATTTTAGGTGATTTTTCTTCCTTGCTCACTGCTAAGACCATCAGCTTATATATGCAATCCTTTTTTTTGTCCCCTATTTAAAAGAACCTCTGTTCCTGCTGCAATCATTTCCATGGCAACTAATTTTCATGTCACAACTAGAAAGCAATGCAGGTTCGAGAGGTGAAAATCAGAGACAGACTGAGATAAACTTTTAAAAAGCTAGAATCGTGCACCAGCAAAATTGGGGGAAAAGGAACAATATGTCAGTTTAAATCAACAATTTGCTATATCATCAATTAAGTTTGCTGTGTTGTAGGATTGCTTTCTGTCAGCTAAAATGTGCAATCAGTGGTGTGACTACAGTGCAAGAGGTACCACTGGCAATGCCCAACAGACAGAGTAGCAAGGAGAGTGGCTTTCATGCAGGGATTCAGAAGTGGATGTGGCCCAGCAGAACTCTGGTCAGCCCCACTGCTGTCATGACACAGCAGTGACAGTGCTTCTCATGGCACCTGAGCAAACATGGTCTCTTTCTCTGGCCACCAAAAGAGAATCCAGGTGTAATGGCTTTTCTCTTGCTGAGCCCTGGGTGCCAGGAGTATAACACTGTACTAACAGCAGCCTCATTCCCAGGGGAAAACTATTTTCCTTAGGGCTTATTTGAGCTGACTTGGGACAGGGCAGAGATTACGGAGCTCTTCCATTGCAGGTTTAATTTTTCCAAGAAATTATCTCCCTAAAAACCAACAATGCTGAATGACAAAGGCCTTGAGCAACCAAAAACTGGACCCATGCTGAGCGGGAGGTTGGATTGCAGCCCACTGGGGATCTCTCCCAAGACTCACGCTTTTGGGATTCTATGAATTTCTATGTGTTGGTGCCTCATTGAGCACAAATCCTATTTGCACGCTGAGATACAGGGCCAAAACATTAGACACAGAGCTGAAACTCATTCCCACAGCGCTAAATCAGTGTAGCAACTATAAAACGAGCATTTAGCAGCACCTTCTACTTTAGAAACAATAACATATATTTCTGTTATGTGATCTGTGCTGGCATTTCTCTACCTTAAAGAAATCACATTATTTCACTTTGGGTCTAGATTGGACCAAGGCCACTTTGTTATGCATTAGGTATTTGCTTCCTTTTTTTTTTCTTCTCTAGAGAGAGAAGGCCAGGAAGGTGCATGTGATCACATTTCATGGTTAAGACCATGTTTCTAGAAAATATACCATATTCAGATTTTGTGTCCTCTGTCATGTAATGAGAATGAATTTACAGAAACAGATCATCAGCAAACCTGAAACTGGTAACTGGGACAAAATGGCACATTGCTGTTGACCTCAAGGGTTGCTGATGCAGCAAGCAAGAATATATGTTTGGTGAAAGAACAAGGATTTTCATATTTAAATATTTTACTGCAAATTAGAAATAACAATCAGGAAGAAATTCAATGGTACAAAAGAAAGGTTTATTTTTTGCAATCCTTTCATGTGCAGTAAGCAGCTCAAATGACTTCCCAGTGACTTAATATGTTTCAGTCACACCTACTGCATTAAGCTGACATATTTCTTTGTCAATGGAATGCTTTTCTGGCATACAGTCTATTAGGCACTTGTGGGCCCCTTACCACAAAGATTATTATTTTAAATCACAGAATCAGTAGGGGAAAAGCTTAGAGAGATAAGAAGTTATGACTGACCAGAATCTATGTGAGAGAGAACTAAAACCTGAATTAGTCATATAAACCTAATTCCTAAGATTCAACTCTTCCTAAATTTCTTATGAGGTCAGTATTCACTTACCATAAACTAGAAGAGTCAATATTAGAAAAATATTAGAGCTGCAGGGGAAGGAGAGTTGTAAAATGAGCTATTGCAATAGTCTTTCTTCTCATTCCTGATTGCCCACAGAAAGCAGAGGAAGATCGTAATCTGGAAGCTCAGACATTTTGTGCTAAGTCTGCACATTTTTTCAATGGAATAAAAAAAGAAGTGGTCATGAAAGTCCATTTTATCATTGGCTGCAGAGCTCTTATGAGTATATAGGCCTTGCTCATAGGAGCATAGAATCCCTGTAAGAACTGTGCTTCAGATCCTTTTAAAATAGAAAACAATCCCTTAAAACAAAGAAAAGAATCTCATAACCCACAAAACCCCCAAAAGCTCACCCAAACAAACATATATTGTTTCAATCCACAGGTAAAGTAATCTCCTACAAGCATAAATGTCAGAAGCCAGCATAATGATCAGCATCCGAATGTAGTATTTAATTTCTTGAGAACTCAAGGTGGATTTTGTAGTGAAAGTTGTGGCTTGGCCATTAAGTCACAAACTGTCCAAACCAGAAGCATTTCTCAACTGTCACTACCAAAAGAGGGTTTTCCTTTACTGTGTGGCTTGCACCACAGCCTGTCCCACAATCCAGCTGCCAGTCCACAGTGCCATTAGGACACATCAACATTTGACTGAACACGTCACCAGAGTCCATTCAACTCCAAATTTAACACTTCTCCTAAAATGCACGGAGACAAACCCAGTAAAGGGCTCAGTATAGGTTTTGGCAACTCAGATTTGAAAATGCACAGAGCTAGACATAAACTTTCCATTTTGTCTCAAAGGAGCCTAATTTTCTTTGTGGCATACAAAAGAATATGCTGGCAAAGAGGAAAGCCATGAAAAGTTACAGACACATCACATATATTTAAAGACTAACTATATGTAAACTTGGGAGTAAAGTGGAAGTTACACTATAGGAAGTGCAGCCACTGCACACCTTTAGATACACTACCAAGTGAAGTCTGGTAAGAAAGGAAAAAGACTCACTCCCAAAGTTTGAGCAGAAATAAATTAATAAAGCATTTAGAGGAATTACTTCTGTAATTTATTTTGACATCAAGATCACTGAACCCATGCATTTTCTTTAAAGTTATTAAAAGCAAAATTAATAGTACATTAAAAAAGGAATTTAAACTTGACTTGCTGAAATATTGTTAAATATTACTGGTTCATCTGCAGGAAAATAAACAGCAAAAATCTGTTGCAAGCAGTAAAAATGAAACCAAGAAAGAGGTTACTCTGCAAATCTGGCACCAAGTATCACCTGAATATCTAGTTGAATTTCTTTTTTTTCAAATAATGTGGGTGGGGTTTGGGGCTATGTTTCATTTATTTGCTTGTTTTTTGATGTGTTTTGCTTTCGTTTTGATTCTTATTGAGAGACAATTAGAGATGGCAAAAAAATGTTGTCAGTCCTAGTAATGAGGGATAACTTTGTATCTGCTGCAAAGGCCTATGTTGTGAACCACTGTAGTTTTATGGTGGAGAAAACTCACTGCAGACTTTAGGGATGATTGTCTTGTCATCCTTGAAGTTCTCATCCTGGACTATATTATTTAAGTAAATAATTGAATCATTATGAATTCATAGCTATCTGTTGTGGAAAACACCGAGTACAATTCAATTCCAATAATAATTTGAATACCTTCCCAGCACTGAGCTTCAGGAGACCAAAAAATATTAGACATTTCTCCGGAACCTTGAACATGAACTTTTGCTACTGATCCCATCTCAGGAGAGGTTCAAAGCCCTGTTTTGACTGCCTGACTGATTATATTGTCATTCATTGGCTCCATACACTGAAGAACATGTCAAAACCTCACGATGAAGGTAAAATTCTGGGCACAGTCTCGCTTTACCTTTCTGCTTATGCATCCTTCTTTGCTTCACAAGAAGAGATTCCATTGTCATCTGGTGATTGGAGTGAGGGAATGGCTGTATCAAAGGCAGAGTGAAAGGATGGACACAAAATGTTTCCAATAGTGTCCAGGAAGCAGCGTTAATTAATCTGGCTACTTGTACCTTGGCATCCTCTGCCTACCATATGCCAGCTTAAAGAAATGCTTGCCAACTCTATACTCCATTTTACCCACTGCTCCAAAAAAAAGTTTAATATGTAGCAAGCCATAAGTAGAGGTGTCAGAAATGCCTAAAAAATTATGTCAACTTTTAAAAGAATATCCAAACCAAAAACCAAAATCAAAATATTGATTTAGAACAGTTTGTGTATTACAATATCTAAATGTCATTTAGATTACTGCTTGCTAGCTGAAAGAAAATAAAAATGAGGACTGTTTAAAAAGCTACACTCAGTTATTCTTTCTTTGATCATGAAATTGAAAACAGCACTGTTTTATCAGTCACCTACAATGCAAAAAAGATTTAAATATTGCTTTGTGGTTTTTTGTTTGTTGGGGTTTTTTTAAAGTTCTATCAAATCCACTAGTTATTTTCAATTTGAGACACCCTGCTTCTAATGAGCCTGCCCCTCAGTAAGAGAGACACTCCCGGTCCTGCCTTCCCATCATATTGCTTAACCAGGAAAAAAATTTGACTGAAAGAACAATGACTGAAGAAGAAGAATTCTTCCCAGCATCCTTTACTTTCAGTGTCTTCCTGAATAAAACAGGCATGTATATTGTCCCACACAGCCACACATCCCCTCTGCAGGGTATGCTGCCATGCCCTAGGGAAGACCCTCCCTTTTCAACGAGATTATGCTGGTAATTTTCCATTTCACAGTACTTTCTCCAGAGTTGGATTCCAGTTCAGGATACCTTCTCTAAGCAATTCTCTTTGCTTTTGAGACCTTATATCTACAGCCATTTTTCATTTGAATTAGTTAATTTTTATTTGAGAAATCTATGCCAACCTTATTTCTCCATATTTTTTCTTCAGTTCACAGTATGTTCTGTGCAGAGACCCTTAGCACTACAGGTGGGAAGACAGCACACACTGAGCTACTCAGAGCACACACAGATGCACAGACCTCATTATTATTGCTCTTAATCCTGTATATTTGTTCTAATGACAGTGACATTTAACGAGACATTGGAAACAGTTTGGTTAATGCACAGTCTCTAACTGTACATCAGTATCCTGCTGGCTGGGAGACCTTGGTTTAACTTCCAACACTTTGTCCACCTTCTTTGGGTCATTATAACCCATACACTGAATCAAGTGCACAAAAGCCCTGGAGTCATAACCATGCTTGTTTTTTCTTGCTGTTGTGTCCATGACCCAGCCACAGTGAGAATAACCTCTGGTACAAACATCTATTATGTGTATTCTGCATGCTTAAAATAGCATTTTGACCAGTCAATAAATCATCCTTGACACAGAGGAGAAATAAAATGTAGAGGAAATGTATAGAATTATCACATCTTCCTTTTAGAGGCAGACAATGAGCTGGATTCAGTTTGATACTTCCATACAGGCAATTAATATGTAAAACTAGAGTGGCCGAGCCAAGGAAAAGGTCAAATGTCCTTGGAATTAAGATGATGGTAAAGGAGGATGAAAAGCAAAACAGGAAGCCAGGTGTCAAAATGTCACTGGAAAGCAGAGTGCAACGTGTAGAAGTGTAACACTGATGGCAGGAACAATGCCACCTAGTACACAAGGTAAGGGGGAATCCTGGTACTGCATTCTGAGACCTGCTGTGGTAAATTTCAGCACAGCAAAAATAGATTTGCTTAAAGATGTAACCTATGATGGAAATAAAGAAACAGTTTAAGAACACCACAATGGCCTTGAGCTGCTGTAGTCCCATAAGATAAGTTGGCACAGCAATACAATCTCACACCCTATTCTTTGAATGAGACTGTTGTGCACTCCCTTGGAAATGCAGTGAAACAACTGACATCTCACAAAAGACAAAGTCCTTAAATGAAGGCCTTAATTGCATTGCAGAATAAATGCCATTATTTCAGGACTCAGTGGACAGTCTAATGAGTCTAATAAGATCTGGCTAGAGAGCATTTATGATAGAATCACTTGTTGACAGTTTCTGTGAGAAAGCTATCACAAACAGGCAGGTTCATGTACTTCCTGGCTTAGCAACCCAACTACCCACAGTCTTCAAAACTTACACAACTTGGATGAGCATTGAGACTGGCACTGGGAGAAAGGGGGCAACTCCTAGGAGTTGTTACAATTTGCACTCCTGTGAAATGAGATGGAACAAATAGAAAAGCCCTAAGATACTAAAACAAAAGACATGAAAAGCCAACCAGAAAAATAATGGGATGAGCTAAAACAGGACAAAGGAGAATAAACAGTCTTCTCAGAAGGTATTAAAGCAAGCCTTGGATATGTCAGAAAACTGAGGCATAGATGTGAATGAAGATTAAACTCAGTCAATTGGAAGGGAATAAAGGAGGAAAACTAAATACTTGTGGATAAACAGCTACAAACAAAACTGAATTTTTAAACCAGGTATGATACTGATTTCTTTTTTAATGGAAACTGAGTTTACAAGAAACACAAGGTATCATCCACTCCAAATTGGATGACAATCCAATAAACAGATATGCATGGGGTATTTATAGCTCCATGTATGTTTACAACGCAGCAAGACAAAAAAAAAATTAGTTCAGGTAAAACAATACTTACAATATATACAAATAAGTATAAAAATAAATCCAGATTCACAAACATGTATCACTGTCAGCCTAGACACACACACACAAAATAGATACATGATTTATTTTAGATATTTCATGCATTTCTTTTTCTACATTTCTTTTTCATTTATTTATAAGCCTTTTAGCATACTGGTTGCTCTACTGTGTAGTTATCTATATCAGGGTACCTGCTGCCATATTCAGTTACCCGAACAGCTGTAGTTAGGATACTTCATCTCTCCTTAATATAAAGGCTTAAACAAAAGCTTTTAATCTAAACCTAACATATTACTACTCTTTAAAACAAACATTAAACATATCTTTATTAATACAGACTAGCAAGTGGGAATTTTTCTACTAGCACCATCTGTTATGCTCTTCTCTTAGTTATTTTTATGCTGTATGCCCAAGCAGCATCCTAATAACTACTTGGTTATGGAAGAACCTTGACTAGAGCTGTAGAAGACACCAACTCTGCAGAATTTTTAAGTCACTCTCTACACTTGATCTTGGAGAAGTCAGTCTCATTTTGGTTCTACACACTTATTAGTATGTAGTCATCATGGAAACCTGGTTTCATTAGGGTTTTGGTTGGTTAGTTGGATTATTTTTTTATTTACATCAACATGATTACTCCATGAGCCTGCTGACACACAAGCAAATATAAAGCAATTTAACCTGGAATTAGATCACAAGTACAGTAATTTGTGTTAAGGTGATGTTTCTTTCCTGATTAACAGGTATGTCTGCAGATGCATAGCATTTGTGATCAGCTGCTCCATGTTGCCCTCAGTGCAGAGATTGCAAGTGTATCTGAGAGAGGTGGAAGTCTTTGGCCCAACACAAGCAACTGAGAAGAGTTTCCTGCTATTCAGTTGTACTTGGTATTCAGGAGCGGTAGTCCGACTCCTGCACTATATTAGAGAAGAAGGTAAGATACAATAAGACCTTGGATGTGAATTATGAATCTCTCCCTTAACTTATTTGAATGTTATCTGTTCTTGCTTGACACCTGATGCCATTTTGTTGCTGTTAGCAGGTTTTTGAGTGGTGAAGGAGCAGAGTGGTTTATCAGTCCATATGGACACTGGCCATTAGTCATGAAGTCAACTAACATATCCACCAAAAAAAAGTCCAATATCCTTAATGGATCAAATAAAATAATTGATAGAGAACTTAACAGAAGGCACGTTTTTAGGCACTGTACTGAATCTTATCTAGACTGCTGCAGCAACATTTTTATGCCAAGTCCTTTATTAGAGAATGTTTCAATGCCCTTAAATTAAGGAAACATCTTCATGTTCACTATTGGCATAACTCAGCCACACAAGTGGTTAAGAGTTGGGTGTAATCCCAGCAAAAAGCACTGGCCACACAGAACAGCTATTCACCAGCATAACCTACGCAGACATCATTTTATTTCTGGCCATCTGCTCCTGGACCAGTTTGGGACCACATCACTGTGATTTCTTGGATTTTTATTCAAGGATATTTGCTGCTTTAGAGGTGACCTTCTCCGGGACATGCTCCAACAACAACAGTCATGAGCAATTTTCTTTGTCATAACATATTATTAGTTACAAAATCCAAATTGAAAAAATATCTGCCCTACTCTCTAATTCTCCAGATGTGTAAAACTTGCTATGTGTTTTCTCTTCACCATTCAAGTGCCCTAAAAAAGTTTTACAAGTAAAAATTCCTGGTAAAAAGCTGTTTTGCACCACGCTTAAGAAACAGGCCACAGAAATGAGACAGACAGCAGCCCAACCATTTTAACCTACATTTCTTCCTTGCTCCACAGCATCCAGGCAGTGAGAACAGTCTGCAACAGTGATCGCTGCTTCCCACATGTCATAAGAGCTCACTTTCCTCCTGAGGTCCCACAAAAGATGAGCCCACCCAAAATTTCACAAAATAATAGAAATCTAGGAATATGGAGACATATCAAGGACTCCTGACATAGGATCATACCAAAAATAAACCCATTCCTTAGCTGTAGGTACAAATGAGCCTGTTTATACAAAAGAGACAAGCAACACAGAGATTATTCATCAATGAGATGGGAACAAGGAGACCTAGGGGAGAAAAAGTCATGTGATGTCAAATAGTATTGCCACTCTGAAGTTCCTTCTCCTTTCTGACTTTTCTGTCTGTTTTTGAATATATATTTTTATTAGCTAGTAAGGTCACAGTATTGTTCACATAAAACTTGTAGAACTTGCAAACAAGGACACAGAGCCTGCTGCTTCACATAAGCTGAATGTTAATTGGGACTGAGGTAAAGGAGTGCAAGACTGCTGATAAAGAGCCTTGGGCATTTTGTACATTTTATTGTTAAGTGCACATGTGAACCCCACCAAAATGGCTCTGCAAGTATGAGGAATTTTATACACGATCTCATGATAACCTGCATTTTCTTAAACCAATTAGCTTAGGTATGCTGTAACTATAGAAAGGCATATCACCTTTTACTGGAAAACAGGAAAAAATAGAACCAGAGAAAAAAATGAGAGTAGAACCAGAGTGTAGCTAAAGACAAACAAAATTGGAGGGTTGGGGTTTTTTTCAAACAGTCTCATTAATCCTGACAATTTTCTTTCAGTAAGTAATAAAGCAAAAATGTTATTATCTGAGGTTTAAGGAGACAAAGTGCACCAAATCAGAGCAGGTGAGGCAAGAAGCAGCAGAATGACAAAGAGCTCAGGGCTGGTAACTGACACTAAGTACAAGGTAGTCAGTTCTTTCTGTAACAGAAGCAGCTCTTTAGGGTGTTACAGGAGCTGCTGACAGCCCTAAAGCATCCAGCTGGCACGTGAATGCTTAATACAGGCTGGAGGATTTTGTGGCACGACACTCCCTGGCTCAGACCTTTCTGACCCCAGCAGGCACAGGGATGCATGCAGTCCTCACCTGGGCAGGAGCTTCCAACTCTTGTTTCTCCAAAGGAAAATAGTTTGCATGCATTAAAACCCTTCTGAACTGAACGAGCAGGCAGGCAACCAGTGCACAAGCAGGGTACATTCTGCAAACCTGGCCTGTAGCTCTGGACCAAAACATTGATACTGGCAGAGCCTCAACCTGGATGAGCACGAAGCCTTAAGGCACCTGAGAGGACTGCAGAAAACCAGGAACCGCTGCAACTCTGGATGCCACCTCCTTCTGCAGTCTGCAAATAGGGCTGATTCTTTCAGTGGCTTGAACTGAAATGCAACATTCCCTAGGATATCCCAGACAGCTCAATCATTGTTATCTCTTGAACAACCTACCAGGGAAAAGGAATCCCACTCCCCACCACAGGCAATCTCTTTCCTGCCTATTAATTTGCATGTATCTCCATCAAAGACATGACAATATTTTAAGTTTCTCTCTGGAAGCTACGGAATTGAACATCATAGAAGGCCTGTTCTCCATCTTACTATATTTCACTCTGTTCCTCAAGGCACACAGGGAAAAGGCAGTCAGTTATTTTTCTCCTCTTGTTTACATAAAGAAATGAGAATGATCACCTGAGAGGACTTTTATCACCGTATTCTGAAAAATCCATGCTTTTAATGACATTTTTCAGCAATTTTCATTTATACTGTATTTTTCACTCTTTTTCCTTAGCCCCATGGAGTTAATAGTCTGTTCCTCATATCCTTAGCTATATTACTGAGTGAACTATGTGAGTGAAAGCATCTGTTGGATCATCACCCTACATCAGCATAATGCATGGAATTGTGGCTGCATAAAACAGTGCAACTTTCCACCCCACAGTATCATAATTTCCCATACTTTGCTGTTGATTTTATGGCTTTGCAAATTTCTGCCCCAAGCCTAGATAGACTTATAGCACTTTTCTTCTAATACACAACACTCTAGAAACTAATAGCCAAATATTTTCCAAAATCTTCTAAAGAGCCAGTGTAGTTTGTAACATTGGTAAATGCAAGATGACCTAAGTCATTCTCTCAGCTCTTGGTTCACCTATAGATAAACTACTGGAAATACTATGGGGGTTTTCCCCCTCCAATACCAAGTCTCAAGTTTTTTTTTCTGACTCAAAGAGTATTGAGGGCTGGTTTAGACTCAGTAGCTTTTCAAGATTCCCCTGTCTTTACCACAAAGTACTGTGTATTAAAAACATTCTCTGTAACGCTCTAAGCTGGTATTTGGGTGTTCTGCCCAAGGGAAACAATGGCTCACCACGCGACTTCACAGCAGGAAGGAAGTCACTCTGTACCACTGATGTAACACATACCCCTCTCCGGAGTCATTTGGGACCCATCAGACTGCTGACACAGTGGCAGCTAACCAAGTGTAAATCACCATACAAATTACTGCCCAATTTCAACACCAGGTTCTATTCAGATATGTAGTTACACTGTTTCCCATTATTTACCTTATGTGAGCAACTGAGCACTACGGAAGGATCTGCTGAGCGACTTCCAAGGTAGAATTGCAAAGCAAAACCAACAGAAAAAGAACAGCAAACATCACTATTGACTTCATCCCTCTGCCCCTATGAATTCACAAGGATGAATACCTTGCTGAATAGGAGTTGCTTTAACAACAACAACAATTCTGCAATTAGACATAGAAGACTAGGACATAATCTTGTTTAAGAATCAATGGCCTGCATACCTGATTATGAAAGAAAAATACTTGGATATAATCCAGTAATCAAAAGAGCAAAGATACAAGCCATAGTAAAGTAAGAGGGAAAAGAAAGCATTTGAAGAGTGGTGTGTTGTACGTATATTTCACTTTTGGCTCACTCTTTTTCCCCTCTCATCTCTCCACTAAAAATGTTTCATACAAATAGCAAAATATATGCTTCCTTAAGACAACTTTTTGTTGTGTTTTCCAGCAGTACCATCTATATGACTCATGCCAAGTTCAGATTTACAGTAATACTGAGGAGAATCCAGGAGACAATCTTACCCATTCTATTAATTAATCAGGCCAAAATATGAAAACAAGGAAGCAATTTTTCCAGAGTGCCTCAGGGAGACTGCTGGTGGGAAATGCACTTTTGCCATTAGACTAGTATGAATGGTGCTGAATCAGTTACACCTTCATATTTCTGACTTCCTGCTGCTGCAGAAGCCACCCTCAAAACAAAATTTATGTACTGTTAAAGAAGTGATGAAGTAATACAGTTTTATAATTAATATGTTTCCCCAGAAATCCAGATTAGAATTCAACCATTCTATACTCCTGTCACCTTTGCTACCTTAACTCAGTCTAGCGTAATAACAACATATGCATTTAAAGTGTTATCTGTCAACTCTCATCTCTCAGAACTGGAAGAACTTGTTGGTTTGCTGAGGCCTCACCTCAGATAAAGGATACGATGCCCTTCCAGGGGACAGAGTACAGTCATTATATAACTTCAGCTTGAAGGTTTTCACATCCCTAATCCTTTTACTGTAAAACAGAGTGAATGAAAACTTGAGAGCTGAGCTGAAAATGTTTGCAAGGTCCTCTAATAGCTGGAAGCAGCTAAAGCTGTTTCAGATCTCAAATAGGATGTCAGTGACTGAAGCAAACATCTGATGCAGTAATGCTTAAGGTTTGGAGCCCACTGTAGCCACAGTGGACAAGGAAAGACAGTCCTCATTCCAGCAGCCTTAAAACCTAAAATGCAAAAGGTGAAATTACTAGCCATAGGATACATAGGCAGTCAATGTTGAAATCTGGATTAAAATTCAGTGCTCTCAGTGCCCTGTTTAATCTATCCCTTTGTCAGAAAGACACATGAGACCACTCCACTAAAATCTGTGCAGTGGGACTGTCTGATTCAACACAGAAGCCTTTGCTTTGAGGATAATTGAAGAATTGCTTTGTTTTGTCTTCCTATGTAAATTTGCCATATGGGCCTCAAGCTATGGTAATGACAGAAAAAGTTGAGAAGTTTGATAATTCTTGGGTTTAGAAAGAGATTAAGGTCTGGCAGCTGGCAAGTATGAAGCAGAAAAATTCAATCTAGCATGCCCAGCTGCACTGTGGAAGTAGGATGAGCCAAAACAGACTCTCTGCAGACAGGGAAAGCTTGCTCAAGAATTGCCAAAAGTGCTCAGGTACAGAATGTCACATAAGATTAAGAAAAGAGAGCAGCAAAATTAAAGAGGCACTTTAAAAAGGTGGAAGCAGGTTGAAACATGAAAAGCGCAATAATGGCTCATGTAAGGTACATAAAATATGGGTACATAAAAGAAGATTATCTTAGTAAGGAAATTATCTCTTTGAATGACTATGGATAGTCATTAGGAATTCATTAGAGAGTGAAAGAGAATACAGTCTATAGCTTTACTGTCTAAGCAATCTTCATAATTGCACACACTGTACAGTGTTCACAGTGTAACAACTCTTTTGAGTAGTGATAGCTAAGAGATTCAGCCAGGTAGAGCTCCAGAAAGAAAGAAATACCTTTTCATCCTCAAGAATACTACATTTTACAGGAGATGACAAATTAGCAAACTAAAGACGTGAAGCCTAATTCAAGAACATAAAATCAAGATGGAAAGACATAATAGAGTTGGGATGATGAGCATGTTGAGATTATACTCTTTTATATGTATATGAAATATATGCATTTATACATTACCTAATTACATACAAAGGCATTTCACATATACGCATACTACTGACAAAAACAACTGAGATGATGCAAAAGATTCCTTTTGACTGATTTTTTTTTCAAATTCCATGTTCCCTTCAAAAAGGCATTGCACTATTCATTGAAGTATTTTAACTAATTCCTGCTGACAGACTTTGATCCTCTTCTTTTTCTCATATAAGTCTTTCCTGAAGGATTATTTCTGCTAGTGTACTTTGCTGACTTTCTCACACTGAAATTATTAGCAACAGCTGTTCAACTATAATCCAAACCACTGTTTGCCCAAATGAAAAATGGAATTGTAAACTAGAGAAATTTAAGGCAAGAATGCATTCTGGTCTCAAGGAACCTTGAAAACATGAAAAATCCATCAAATGTGCTGCAAAAATCAGTCCTTGGCTGCACTGCAGACTCAGAGCCCATGAACTCTGGTGCTTTGCACAACAAAAGCTTAGGTAAAAAGTAATTCCTTCTTTTCTGGGTTGTCCTGAACTAAAAAAAGCTGCAACTCATTCAAGAATTCAGTAAATTCCTGGTCCCTAA
The DNA here is from genome assembly GCA_013396695.1 of Sakesphorus luctuosus. Classification (NCBI taxonomy): domain Eukaryota; kingdom Metazoa; phylum Chordata; class Aves; order Passeriformes; family Thamnophilidae; genus Sakesphorus; species Sakesphorus luctuosus. Next base: position 991,959 of record VWZD01008768.1, read on the forward strand.
AAGGATTAGGTAATTTAGCTGAAATACAGAAATGTTCTGTCCTGCTGCTCCTTTGGAAATGATAAGGTTGACTATTGTTCCCTGCTTAACGCAGGGACTGCAGAGTAACCCTTGCCCTGAAATGAACAGTACTCTTAAATAGATCTCATAACTATGAAGGTACATACACTAAAAAGAAATATTCCTGAACAAGTAATACGGCTGTAAAATTAAACGAATGTGTCTCAACTTTCTCACTAAATTGACAAAATGAGCAGAAAACTTTCTTTGATGAAATTTTCAGTAATTACTCTCTCTGCTGCTCTTTGTGGATGAGCTTAATTCTGTTGAAGAGTAATCCATTAAAGTTAGAGGAGGAAAGTGCTGGTTCATTAAACAACTAAGGAGGTGACAATACTGAGCTGGAGCTTCCAAATCATATTTGTGTGCCAGTTAAATTGATCTACTGAAAATACTGTTGTCAAAACAAAAGAACAATTATTATAATGGAAAACAACTAAACAAGAGGAACTTCTAAGACACCTAAGAACCTTTCAGAAATGCAAGTAATTTTCTTTGACTCCTAAACATTGGCCTGGGAAGGGTCTCCATCTGGGCTTACTTGCTATTGGGTTTCAATTGTTTTCCTTGTAAATACAACCCTGACAGAAGAAAAAAAAAACATTGAGTACTGAAGACACTGTGAAATTTAAAAATTGATTTGCTCTAATGGATCTCTTTTTCAAGATAAAGTAGAAGAAAGAAAAGCCATAGTCTGTAAACTTTTTAAAACTTGTGGAAAGGAATTTCTCTAGTGAGCTGGCTCGATTAAGTCTGTGAGGACTAAGCTTTCTCATTATAGGAATTGTGGTGTTTTGTGGGAAGCACCCAGGCGGAAGTACAAAGAATGCAAGATCAGTTCTGATGGAACACTGCGAGTATCTGTTTATGTTGCAGCACTCCTACTCCACAGATGTGCTTTAATCTATAGTATTTTGTGGCTGGAATGATATTAAGGGAGAGGAATCCCATTACTCAAAGGGTCTTTTCTGTAGAAAAGTTTATGGAATTTTCATATTCGTTCATGAAAGCATTAATAGCCATTTCTCTGTAGGTTTTTTTTTGTTTTTTCTACCCACCATCACAAAATTCCACAGTAAGGGAGTAGTTTGCTAAAACTTGGCATTCACTCAACCAGTTCTTTTCTGTTTTCTTCATTGTCAGGCTACAGCAGCAACAAAAAAGATATGTGACATTCCTTCAGTTTTCTCTATGGCAGCAGCCTGATGGGCCCTGCAGTGCTATTCCTGCTTGTGTGCCATGCTGCAGCACACATGGAGCAAACAATGTATTTCCCTAGGAATAAAATACACAGTGGCAAACTGTGGGTTTCTCAACAATAAAGTAGTACATGCTGCACGACTTCTTTGTAAGCATAGGTTAGAACACACACTCAGAAACTGGATTTTGGGATAGGACTATTTCTTATGCCCTCACAGCACTTTACTCAGTTCAGTCATCAACAGAATTCGAGAGTCCATGTAATATTACAGCAATCTACTCCCCAAAACTCTAACTGATGCTCTTTGTTGTGGTTTAAGCCCTGATGGAAACTAAGCCCCACACAGCTGCTCGCTCACTCCCCCCGCAGTGGGATGGGGGAAGGATCGGAAGAGTAAAAGTGAGAAAACTCGTGGGTGGAGATAAAGACAATTTAATAGGGAAAGCAAAAGCTGTGCACACAAACAAAATAAAGAATTCATTCACCACTTCCCACAGGCAGGCAGGTGTTCAGCCGTTCCCAGGAAAGTAGGGCTCATCATGTGGTTACTTGGGAAGACAAACACCATCACTTTGAGCATCATCTCTCTTCCTTCCTTCCTCTTCCCTCAGCTGTACTTGCCGAGCATGATGCCATATAGTGTGGAATGCCCCTTTGATCTGTTGGGGTCGGCTATCCTGGCTGTGTCCCCTCCCAGCTGCTTGTGCACACCCAACCTCCTTATTGGTGAGGTGGGGTAAGGGGCAGAAAAGGCCTTGACTCTCAGTGTTGCTCAGCAATAATGAAAACATTGCTGTGTTTTCAATGCTGAATCCCAAATTTAGCCCCACAACAGCTGTTGTGAAAAAATTAACTCTACCGTAGCCAAACCCAACACATACTTGCTTCTAAAAAAATTGACAGGCTTATACCTTTTTGTGAAAGTGTGAAGCTTTCAAGAATCCAGTGACTTTACTCAGAAGACTTGCCAAACACCTCTATTTCCTCTAGAAAACAGTGGGAGCTGGAGAAAAGGAGTTGGTCTTCTGAAAAGAAAACCACCTCTGCACAATGCAATAGCTGCTTCAGCATTGCCAAGTGACACTAAATCCCAGTGATGCACATGCTCAGAGAACCTTCTCTATGCAGGGATATCAGCAGGATGCAAAGAAGCCCTCCAACGGTTTTTGTTCCATCCTTTCTCCCCATTAGTTACAGCTACTTACACTTTTCAGCTTCCAGATCTACAAATAATATTCGCACCCAATATGTAAATGAAAGTGTTTGTTTAAACCCCTTTCCACAAAGATGAAATTAAAAATGCTCCGTAAAAAAATTCCAAAGCTGCTAATCCTCACCAGTAACCTAAGGTTAGTAGAAAAGCTTAGTTAAACACATGCAGTAATTTTCTTAATCAGCCAGCACTTCAGAAAGACAGATGCTTCTGTTTATGTTCTTCTATTATCAAGTCCTTTGGTGTCTGAATAATTCTTATGCCTATCCTAAAACTCCATTAACATAAATTTCTTCTGTATTATTCTGCCTTTTGTGACAGATAGTACAAGTATTTTTATTTGGTTGGTTAGCTTATCCTTATTGGCCTTGAGACTCAGTATTTTATGCATTTCCTGTGTCTTTTATCCAACTGTAGTGATCAAAAATTAGGAATAATTACACCATGTGTGTGAAAATCAAAAGAATTAATTCAACAGTCTTGAAACTTCTGCAGGAAACCCACTGCTGCAACTGGCTTTTATTTAGCAAATATTGTCTGTTAGTTAGAGCCTTCTAGAGAGACATGCAATCTGAATGTAAATCACAGACTGGCTAAGGCTGCAGGGGACCTCTGGAGTCATGAGGATCAACACTCCACTCAAGCAGGGCCAGCTCAAGCTGGCTGAGCAGGACTGTGTCCAGAATGCTTTTGAATATTTCCAAGCATGACAACTCCACAACCTCGCTGGACATCCTATTTCAGTACTAGTCACCCTCACAGCAAAGTGTTTCCTGATGTTCAGACAAAATCTCCTGTGTTTGTTTGCACCCATTGCCTCTGATCTTGTCATCGGGCACCACTCCATCCTCTGCACATTCAGGTATTTATATACATTGACATTCTCCCAGGCTTTCTCTTCTCCAGGCTGAACAATCCCAGCCTTTCCTCACAGGAGAGGTCCTTCATTCCCTTAATAATCTTCAGAGCCCTTCACTGTGCTCTCTCCAGTATGTCCATGTCTTTTGTACTGAAGTCCAGAATTGGACACAGCACCCTAGTGAGGTGTCACCAGTACAGAGCAGAGGCCATGGAGCAACTATGAGGCTTGCCACATGTCCCTAAGTTATATAACACTAGAATAGCTAGGACAGAAATAAATTTGATATTATGCATCTGATTTCATCAATATTGCCTAACCATAAAAATCTTAAGGAAAAAAAAATGAAATGACAGATCTGGTTTCATAGATCATAGATTCCATAGGTTAGTCTTTTATTTTTATATTCTTTTGTCTGGTTAAACTAATTAACTATCTCAAATCTCTATTGTTGTTTGACCAAAAGACTCAATTCCTATGCCTTTGATTTGCACTTCAGTTAATGATGCTGGATACCAGATAGAACAAGGTACCACTGTAACAGCTTCACTCAGATGTAAGAAAGGCTTTCCCTCATGTCCTGAAGTGCATTTCTCACAAAGTATCATTGTGACAGTTGAAACCTAAAGATTTTAGACACTGTCATGGCACTAGGAACTATTTATTTTTTGACTATGCTCTCTTGAGCAACAGGATGCTGAATGTCATCCTTTCTATCTTTTATGGAGAGTTTTTCTATAATTTTGTGGTCCAAGTGTGAATAACTGCGAAAGATTTATCTAGAAATAAGTTTTAATCTTGAAAGGAAGGTATTTGCTTTTCTGTTCTCTACATCCTCTGTTCTTTTTTTATTTCACTTACTGAAAAAACAACCCATAGCTACTCTTCTCATAAGTAAAGCAGTAAATCAGTAGAAATGTGCAAAATTTAGCTGAGTATAGATTTAGACAAAGTACTCTACTCTCAGTTTGAGCCCTCATGACCCCCTTATTAGAATATCAGCTCACTGTGTATCTGTTCTAGCAAAAGTCTCACTAGGCATCCAGCATACAATCATTTTTTTTCTCCTTCAATTGAGTAGCTATTTGAGACACACAAATGACAACAGAACTCTAATCCATTGCTGTCTATTCTTGAAATCATGGATAGAGTTAAGTAATTCCTCAACAGAGTGACTAGGCTGCATACCAGCAAGATTACAAAATGCAAGGCTGGTATCAACTTTCCTTGGCCAATATTTCTGAAGTGCTTCAAAACCATTAAACCTAGAGAACAGCTTTCCAATCACCCTGAAGCCAAGCACTTTATTCTGCTAATAGATTATCAAAGCCAAAATATGTGCTGTAGTTTACCAAACTAGCTACTAATCATATTAATCTGCAAGTCTTCTTACACTGACAAGCTTATGCCACAATTAACAAATGAAAAACCAACTACTTATCAAAGATATTGCTATCAGGACCGAGCATGTGTTTAACTGAATCAATGCCATTTTCTCATTCATCTTTCAGTGAAGTCTGGATACAGCCATCACTTGCCTACTTCACAATCCTCACTATATGCAAGACTACAAATGAGTCTTGATAATTAAGCTTATAGACTAATAAGCATGTTAAATATATTAGTTTTATTCTGTTACAGACACATAAGTTTGTATTGTCTTTTATCAAGAACCATTAGAACATCATAATACATAATACACATTTCTATATTCACAACACAGACTACATTCTAAAATCTTCTTGTTTAAAAGGTACTGTAAAATGTAAGGAATTTTATGTGTCTCACTAGTCTTCACATTCTACCAGTGCCTAATACTGCCTTCTGTTTATCTCTACATACAGTACAGAAAATATAAGAGAAACAAATTTCTTTCAGCCTCCAGCTTTAAAAACTAATTCACATTAAAATATGACACTCGCTTGTAGAGGAATAAGCCAGGTGAAACTAACTGCTCTAGCCAAACTTTGACAGACAGCTTCAATCAGCCTACTTATCCTCCATGTGGAAGGTGTAATCCAGGCTTCTGCCAGCTGCTTCCCTAAAAGGTTCTTCTGCATTCTGTACACCAGTATTGCTAAGGCAACAACTCATTTAGTACAAGTCCACTGTAAAACATGTTGAAGACAGATAAGGATATGGGAAATACTCTTCTTACTTGTATTCGTAGCATTCTGCTCCTTCTCCAAATCCTGGCAGGGCAGAATAGTTTGAGGCTCAGGCAGAGGCAGCAGGGAGTGAGTTTAGCAGCAAAATTCTACCCTAGCTTTCTGCAGCTGGAGACAGCAAGATCCTCTATGTTTGGGAACACAGCAACATGCTTGATTAAAGGGACCATACTCCATCCCCCCACTGACTCCTGAGCTAGCCAGAGCACAGAGTCCCCTGGAAAGCTATCCGGAGTGCTGTATCTTCATTCCACTGCAGCAAATGGTGAAGGGAATCTGTTTTACTCTTTGTTTTTGGGGGTTTTTGTTTTTCTTGATACCCTATTGTATTTCTTTCATGCATAGGTTTTCACCCTCTGCTTTGTATTTTTTGACTAGTTTCACACTTGGCTTTACTATACCATACCTAGGTTCAGTTTTCTCAGCCAAGACTGAAAAATAATGTATATTTTAAGAACAGGAACGTGATCAGCATGGTTCTAGAGTCAGTTCTAAACTGGAGTTACAGGAAAGAAAGCTAGTACAAGCTTTTATGCCACCTACTTTAAGAGTCCTTGTCATTCAGGTATTCCAGAATTACAAATGCAAGCACTTGAGGTTGCATTACTGTAACACTGCTCTTCAGGTCACATGTTCTGCTGCACCGTAGCTATACCACACTGTAGGATCTTTTTATCTTCCTAGATTTTTTTACACTGTAAGCTAAATTTTTCCAGCAGTACACAATTTCTTCTGCAGATAAACCCTCTGTACTAGGCCTTATCAAGACTGTTCACTATCCCATAAAGCTATTCTTTTAAAAGTGCATGGAATAAAATAATCTATGCCTATAGCCTGCTCTTCTTATGCAGAGTTGTGTAAAGGCAAGTGTAGCACACACACCCTCCCCTATCCCCAAAAGCTCAAACCAACTCCCTTTCTCCCATACACTTTCCTTTATTCCAGTGTGGGTAATCAGTTTGTGGGTAATCAGTTCATACAGAGAAAAACACTTCTGTTCTCTGTCTACCTGGCAGTGTTTGGTTAATGGTTGGTCTTTTTCAATTTTAATAAGTCTATGACATACATTGATGCATATGAATGAAAAAAGCTTTATGCACTTAACCAGTGACAGATTTACTAGTGAAACCCTGGAAGCAAAGCATGCATAAAATGCATAGAATGTGAGTAGCTAAACTAATTTTTACATTAAAATATCCATATTTTTGTCTTGCAGTGCTACAACTTCAATTAGTAAGTGTTAGTTTTCACCTTTTCAGCAGAACTTGCTTCAGTAGACTTCACTCTCGCAAGGCTGTCTGTGTGGAAGATCTGTTGTTGGAGCCCTTTACCTCTGAAGATTTGATTAGGTTACTGACATGATATCTTCTCCTTTACTCTGGCTTTACCTATTTTACTATGCCTCACCAAGGTCACACCACAGAGAGGCCATTATTTGCCAAGATTAGCAAGGCTTCTCCTCCTGATCAAAAGGAAGACGTCACCAGTTCCATAACGCCACTAAGGAACATATAAGCCTTCATTTTCATTTTGGTTTTCTACTGTATCACAGAACGTTTCTATCAAGACCTTTCCTTTGAAGAAAAAAACAAACAAAGAACCCTACACACAAAAACCCAAATGAATCAAAAAAACAGACAAAAAAGCCCCCAAACAAACAAAAACATAAACCACCACCTCCTCCATCACCCCCCCCCCACACACACACACACACTCTCCCAGCATATAAAATGTGTGCTATATAAACTGTAATGCTTGTAAATGTATGTTACAGCACAGAGATCAGATTGGTGCAAGGAAGTCCACTAGATCCTGCCTAGAGTTCATGTCAATGCTTAGGGTGAATCAGAGAAAGCACACTCTACACTGCCACCCTTCCATAGTCGGAATACGACTGTAAATACCTTTATTATTCCCCCTGCAGTCATTCTCCGGCATGTTGTCTGCAACTGTGTTCTCTTAAACACATGTAAACATGGCATACATATAAAGCTGTTAAAGATTTAAGCACCAGTGAGCCATGGCATCCTATCATGGCTTTTGCTGTGACATGCTAGGGGACACCCATCTCACCTAACTCCCAGCAGCACAGATCCTATGGCAGAGCTCAGCATTGTAGAACCCCTTGGTGGTTACTGAGGACAAACAGGCTTTTTTGTGTGATCCATTAAGGACTTCAGGATAGCAAGTTATGTACCCTAAAACCCCCCATTTCTTTCCCCTCAGCATAAAAACTGTAAACTTTCCAGGACAGACAGCATCTCTCTATTCTCCTTAGAAGCATACCAGGCACAACAGGGGTTTCTGACAGGGTGGTGATAAATAATGATGATAAACAGTGTCAGCTACAGTAACAAGTAAGCAGTGACCCACCACACTAACAACCTGGATAAAAATACCACTAAGTCAGAACACAACTTCCCTGTGGGGCAATGAGTCAAAACTCACTGGGTGTTCCCTGCTGAACTTTTATGAAGAGATCAAACTGTGCTGAAAGACACGATGTGAGTCAGCCAATAATTCCTTCAAATATACTTTGTTTATTCCCCTTGTCTTCACAGGGATGCACAACTAGTCCACGTTCCTTGTATTAAGTGGACTATTTCCATTTTTGAGTTAAGTGTCAAACTTTTTTCTTATTTGCTTGAAAGAGTTTTTCTAAACTGCTACCATATTTGATTTAATCTGCAACAGACCTGTGAAACCTCCCATGTCCGCATGCACAGTGTAGCTCTGGAGTATTCTATCTTCTTTAATGCCCTCACCAACAATTCCATCATTTTCTTTCCTCAGTCATAATAATTTTGTTCTCAAAAAAATTTATGTATTCACTTTTTTCCCCCCCTGAGTAATTTCTGATTGTTTGTATGAATTTTTATTCTGTTTCAGAATTTTCTTCCTTTGGAGACAAAGAAACCTTAAAAACACAGCTGTACTGACTTCATAGTATTTTATTTTGTTTTGTATTCTTCTCCTTTTCCTTTATAAATTTTTTTCCTGGTTTTAGCAAAAGTATCTTTTCAAAACATCTATTTTCCCCTAGAATTACACAGTCCCCACTACTTGTAAATAAGCTGAAGCTTTTAAAGAATTCAGAGGTTTATTAAAAGAAATATGATAATTCATTCTGATACCATTTATCATATTCCAGTGATGAAATTTGTAAGGGCTCTAATATACAGCTTTAGATACAATAATCTGTAAAATCCTTCGGTGGTGTAAAACTGCTCAGTGTCACAGAAAAAAATAAACCTGCACCTTTTTTTTGCCAGTAAAATCTTGGGACTTAAATTTTTACAGTGAAGGTTACTGGTCAACAGTTGTTGGAATGAAAAATTCTCTACATCAGTCCTCCCTGGTGTCAGAAGATAATTAGCAACTCTAAAGCAACTAAAACACAGAATCTATAATAACTTTCAGGGCATTACGTTCTTGCATTATTCATATCAGTTTCAAAGGGTAGAGTCTAACAAAAAAAATACCTAAAGATTAGCACTATAAAAATGTGTCTCATGTACCCTCTTTCAGCACTTTCCTATTTTTCATCAATGGAACATCCCATAATCTTTTAAAATATGTTCAGGGAAATCATAACATGGCTGACTCATATTCAGAGTGGATGTACCTTGTCATGAACTCAAAGATTGTGATTAGTCTTCAAGAAAACTCCTTCCTCTCTGACAAATTCTTACCACTGATAAACTAGTGGGGCTTCTTCTACTTCAGTTCTGGGGTTTCTTCTTTTTCCTTCAATATTCTTGAAAATAAAAGGCAACATTGTTTTGGTGGGACTTGGCATTTTCAGTATTACAGAGAGGAACGCATTGGTGTGAAATCACCATTCTCCATTCAAATGCATCTTCCATTTACAAGTATCTGTATGTTTTAATGCAATGATGTATAGATAGAGCTCTTTTTGCTTTGTTTTGGCAGGGGTGGTGGGAGGAGGTGACAGGAGTGTGGCTCGTGTAGTTTTCCCTGCTATCTGGAATATCAATGGGTTCTAATTTTTGTTCTACTTGATATCCATAGAACTTTGTTGTGTTTCACCTGTGGAAATATGCACTGCCTAGAATTCCACAGATATTCTGTCCCCCTTCTTTTCCTCACTTGTCAAGTTGTCACCAGTTTCCTAAATGTACCACATCCTACAGTGTGGAACAGAAGTGTGCTCTGTTCAGGCTGTTTTCTGCCAGGCTATGCAGATTTCTGTTGTTCTTCCTATTGGTTCTAGGACTCGCTAATCACAGCCAGGACATTCTGCTTTCACTTCACTGGATTCCCTCCTAACTCTTACATTTCTTCCTTGAACTGAGCACACATGCAATAGGCTCTTGCTTCACTGTGTTGAGCAAATAGATTGTATTTTCCCTGACTTCAAGTTATTGTCCAACTTACCTCAAAAACCTACCTCCATGTTTTGAGGACTACAAAAAAATGTATGTAATATCACACAGGAATCTACAACAAACATTTGGGTCAGGTTTTCAATGCAAGAAGGACAAACAAACCATTGGGAAAGAAAAGAAAATTCAAGAATTTCTTACTGCATTAGGAAGAAATCCTTTAGTGTGAGGGTGGTGAGGCAATCTCTGGTTGCCCAGAGAAGTTGTAGCTGCCTCATCCCTAGGAGTGCTCAAGGCCAGGTGGGATGGGGCTTTGAGCAACCTGGTCTAGCGGCAAGTGTCCCTGTCCATGGTGGGAAGAGGGAGGGAGGAATAGAACTACATGATCTACATGGTCCCTTCCAAACCAAACCCTTCTATGATTGTAGCTACTCTACCTGCTTGCCTTGCCTCTTATAACTGTATTTACATCCACCTTCGGGGCAGCAATCTTTCAGTCAAGGAATATCACTCTGAGCCTGTTTTGTCTATGGCTACAGCTAGAGGGCTGAGTAATGAATCAAATCAAATACTACATATCAAGCTGTATCTGGCACGTTCACAGCCTGTGACTGAAAGCAGCAGGGAAAAATCCTGCAGTGATACATTATACCTATCAAAGTCTATTGCATCCTACATTCTGTATGCCTTTAGAGGTTCAGTTATAAACTATTCCCCTGGACAATTTTGGAAAGGGGGGAGGGGGAGTGATTAAAAAAAATTGTAATCACAGAATGACCTGAACGTGCTGCATATACTGGGTCCCACTCATTCCCCTCCTTCATGATCTGATAAGGACCTAGGATTCTTTGAAGTTCTGGTGAGTTTTAAAAGCACTGAGGATTTCTGGCAAGCTTTAAGTGACCAAGACATGCCCCTTGTATCAATTAAGACAGGAGGTTTCACATACTTTATTGTGCTACCAGAAATATGACTATAGATACAGAAAAGCCCAGGCAGAGCCTGTCTGGCTGGGACTTAGTTATTCACCATGTGCCAAATAGGAGAATTGTAAACTTCCAGGTTCCTTTAAAATTGCACAGCCTCCCCTAAGGAAATTTGGAAAGGTGCCACTAGTTTCAGGGACTAAGAAGTTCAGGATACTAGAGTGCTAAAATAAAGCCCGAAGTGGATTCCTGGAGGCTTATAGCAAAGAGTCCACAAATTCTGCCCAGCTTCCCCCAGCAGAGGTGAGTACTCTGACTGGTCAGATAAAGTACAGCTCCAAGGCTGTAGCATCTTTCACATTGAGATGCACTGATGAGCAAGTGGAACAGAAGACGCAAAGCAGAATCCTCTGTGTATCTCACCTAGAACTGCAGAATCTGAACTCAGCCCAACTTCGCACAAAATGATATCTAATCCTAAATCACAGAGCAGCTATGAATTTTAAATGCTAACATTTAAATTTTACCAGCATGGAACTGATGAAACAGGCACAATCTCTGAACGTGTATTTTAATGAAAGAGATTAATAGATGCTACAATGTTCACACATAAGAGGAGCTGCTATTCCTATTTCTCAAAATTTTACATACAAAGAATTTTAATACATATGCATAATGCCCTCCGTATCCCACTTCTATCCAAAATACAAGTTTAAAAAATTCAATACATGTACTTTACTCAAGTGATCTACCCTAGATAATAGAACTGAGGCCAGGAACAGTCTAATTTTGAGTTGTAAAGTGTTATTAGTATTTCTGAACTACTGCAGATAATATACTAAGCAACATTCTAAGCAACAATTCAGTTGTAAAATTTTATCTTAAATATGTGCACAACTTGTTTTTGGATGAGAATTGCTTTGAGGGAAGCATGGAATTTTATTTATGGGAACCTTGTGCATGGAATATCTGCTAGGAGCAAGAGTGTCATTAGTGCAATAGTATATTGAACCCTTTTGGAAGAAAAAGTCTGTCTCCCTTTGCTACAAAGAACAATTAGAAATAACAATACTGACTTTGAAGAAGTTCATAGTCCTGTCTCATCACACTGTTTTGCATCATTACAGGAGAGATCTGATAAATGGAAATTTTTTGCACTGCTATGCACAATACTCAAAGTGGCAGAAGGCTGTTATGGAAACAAAACATGGGCAAAACATAGCTGAATAATCACCTATTTCCTTACCACCTCAGCACAGTGGTAAGGAAATTAGGCAAACCCAGCCTTATTATCATGTTTTTCCTAGCAACTTACAAGAAAAATTACCAACCACCAGAAACTTACAGTCACTGGAAATGCCTTGATACTGTAAAGATGTGCACAATTTGGCTCCCTTTGACTTTGCAAAGCCTCTTTGAACCAAAGGTAGTGTAGCCCTTGAGCATAGATGAGAAGCAGGTGGCATACAGGACAGAGAACTGTGTAATAGCTTGTATTCTTTCTTTCTAGATTTTTAGCCAGAAGTAAATGTGTTAGATGGAAAATGAGTTGTCATTCCTTCATTTCAAATTCAATGTTGATACTAACTTGACCCTGTTTTCAGCACTGAAGATGGAATGTCATCTCCAGAGGTCCCCCTCCAACCTTAACTGCTCTCTGCAAGTCTATAATTCACTGCTTTTTAATTAATATTGATATTTTCCCCTAGGTCACTGTATTTAACTCAAGTTGTTAGATTTCACATTCTATAATCAAGAGACAGGTAAAAACCAAAAGGAGAGCAACATTTTACACCTCCTGTTTCTACAGTCCATGCAATTTTCCCCTTAGTTCCTGGCAAATTATTTTCTACTCATGCCAGTTTTGCCCATGTCCAGAACTGCTGCAGTTCTGACTACCTTACCACATCTGTTTTATGCTGTCTATCAAAACAGATATTAAAGATGCATGCCTGCATTGCTAAAAGAGGACAACTTTCCTAACTTTCAGCCTCAGACTTAAATACCCAAGTTCCTCAGAAAATAGGTGGAGCTTTTGGTAAGATTTCTCTAGAGTAACTGGCCATCTTGTGAGGGCAAAGGAGAGAAAGGCAGGCAATGTGAGATTGCACATAACTCAAAAAGAAAATTCAACAAGCTTAATGTCCATTTTAGTCTCCTCTGAAAATGCTAAATGATGTTGCTCATACTCAGCTCTGGGCTTCAGATACCTAAGTGAAGTTCCAGCCAGCCACATTTTTTGCCAAAGACAGCACTGGGATATGAAATGCGGCCAGAGGCCAGATCCGTTATCACACTGCACCTTCCTCTGATGGTAATCAGTCAGAACAGGTGGTTAGCTCTCTGGAGCTGGATGGCTTGTTCCAGGAGCTTGGTATTGGTCTTCAACTCACTAGAGCAAACAAGTCCAGAAAATGACACTGTCTTTCCTTGAGATAAATAGTGCATAAATAAGGCATTACGAGACCAGGACCATTCTGGTGGGCAATCTCATTCACACCAAACACTCCTCTCTTTGTCCTTCTTCTACCCATCCTTTTCCCCTACATGACTAAGCTGGTCCAAACTGCTGCCTCAATGAGGGTTCTAGCATCCTCCTGTCCCCAGAAGGAACAATCCAGCTGCTAGCATATGTCAGCAACTGGAGTGAACCAACAGGCTCTGCAAGCTCTGAGAGGTTCAGCCACCGCTGCTGCTGCACCAGCTGTGTAACCTTGGATGAAACTGCTGTGAAAACCACTGAGAAAGAGCTGTGAAAGAAGTAGCTGTGAGAAATCCCATCTATGAGAGTCTTTTCCTCTTGACTCATGAGATGCAGTGAGCAAATATTCATACGGTCACGTCATGCAGTCTGCAATGGTAAGGAAGGGCTTTGAGACACACATACCTGGATCCAATTCTCCTGTTACAGGATGAAGTTAATTACATGAGACTAGAATAAGACCCTGTGAGGTGCACTTCCCTTTTTAGCAGGTTTTTTCCTTCTTTTAAAAATTCCATTCACTTCCACTAAGTTCCACACTACATTTTGCCATTCCCCAGTGCTTTTTATAGTGCCAAAGCACTATACATGGAACTAATTGCTTTGCAACCAGAAAGGTCACCTAAGGACTGGGCTCCCAAAAGCAAGTTCATTTCATTTCTTTAAAATGTAACTCATATAATGGGAAATTTTGCTTTGTAAATTTAATCTTAACAGACCTCTTATAATATATTCCTCATGAATTAATATTAACTGTTTCTCTAAATTGCTCCAGACACGAGACAAGCTGTTTTCATTCTGTTCTGAGTCTAATGGACTAGGGAAAGCTGTGATTTACAGTCTTCAGCTGCACTGAAATCATTACTCCAAAGAATTTATCTACTTACACTATTAGTGCTAATATTTGTACTGCAAAAGCAACAGAAACAAATACTGTCCTTAGCGTGAGCTTCTCTGCTGCTACCTTCTGTCCCTCTCAACTCTGGACAGTACTGTCCTCAAACTTGCTTTCCAGAGCTGCTGTCCCTTTTTTACCTCACTGTACTTGCTGAATATGGTCTGAACACCAGTAAGAAAAAAAAAACCTCATAGGAGCTCCCATACAAGCTACCAACAACCATAGTAAGGAACAGAAGTCCAGATACACAGTGACATTCTGGTGCTGGCTTCTGTACAAACAAAAGCCAGAGAAGGATAAATTCTATAGCCAGACTTATGTATAGACTGAAGAATTCAATCAGGCTCCATTATCATAAAGGCTTTTCAGATATCAAAGACTTTCATGAAAACATGAACCGCAAGAGAAGTTCTCACCACACTTTCTTTTAGGAGAAAAGTATTCAGCAAGCTGAGAGCCAGTGAAAGATGAACTGTGATGTAAAGAGGTATATTGATGTAAGTGAAGGGTGAAAAGTCATTAATATCTGCCTCAGAATAATTGTGTTTTAAAAGAAATGACTTAAAGACGGTTTCCCTTAGAGGCACAGAATTGGATGCATTAGAACTACATGATGTAGGGGCATTGAATTTGCCAAGGTTTTCCATTATTTTTGCCATTTTGTCAGCCATACCCTTTTGGTATACTACAGCTTTAAACGTTCATGAAAATAACTTGTTCCATAAATTCTCCCCTTGCGTCTAGTGTGTATGGGGGTGTGTGCTTTATACAAAAGAAAAGAAAGAGCCTCACAGCAGCATCATGTTTTCACTATGTGCAAAACTCCTGTTTTGCCATACTGCTTTCTCCTAAGATACTTACACACATATCAGAACGTTTAAAAATTATTTCAGACATGAATAGCTTCCACAGTACAGTCATGCTCACAAATTTCATAGAGATGTGTGATCTGACTGCAGAACACATTTTTGATTAATCAGACCTCAGGTTTTAATAATGAAACAGCAGGTGGGGTAACTTCAAAATTAAAACTCTTAACAGCCTTAGAGTAATACAGTCAAATATAAAAGAGTTCAAAACATCTCATTTGCATTTTTGAAAAACATCTTCAACAATTTACTCTGCATTTCTATTCTCAGAAGAGGGCGATGTTTCTGTCAGCTGACAAATACCTTGGGCTCTTGCTGCATTTCGCATCTTTCAAGGGAAGGCACATCCTGTCTCGCATGACAAAGGGTTACCTTTCACTCTGGAAGTACCCAAGAAGTATCACTATAGAATCATCACTATATCACTATAGAAGTATCACTATGTAATTTCTGGAGGGTGTAGGATATTGTCCAGAGACTGCACACCCACTTTGATCAGCTGTTAAACATTGGGTATTTCCCACTTGAGGAGACTATAAGAAAATAAGTAAGAGAGGTTTGTCAAATTTGCCATTTGAATGATCACCTTTTGTTCCCATGAACATTTCTGAGCCAGTTGTGTCCTTTCAATTAACAGCAGTTCAAAAATTGGGATATACAGCGGGGTTTTCTTGTTTGGGTTGGGTTTTTATTGTTTGTTTGTTTTTGAGCAAATCTATTTATTTTAAAGAGTTATTTATTTTTAAAAATTAAGTTTACACATCCAGTTTACTGTAATTTATACTAGTCTGCCTTAAACTGCCATGAGCATTGTATGACAGCAATAGAGGCCAACTAAACTTGGGGCTCAAAAGCCATCCTAGTGGGAACAGAATCAGTTTAGGTATTGCATCAAAGTTTAAGATGTTTACAAAACAATGACCTGTTTTTCTTCCTAGCTGAAAGGAAGCTTCTGCCTCAAACAACAGTTGCAGAAGCATTTCCAGGTCTAAACTGCTGCATCACGTATGAAGGTACTGTGACTTATCCATAGAATTTGTTCTCTCCTACCTCTTTCTCATTATATACAGTGACAACCCTGAGAAATGCAGTCTAGAAAGGACTTTGATTAATACTTTTATTTAAAAGTACCTACTACATATATATACACACACACATTGTATATAAAAAACTGCTTCTGAGATATCTCCTCATGAACTCTCTATCTTAAGGAAAATTATTTTCCAAAACCAAAATAACCTATTCTATGGACTATTATTTATATGCATAGCAGGGTTGAATTTTACATATATCAAGTCCTCTTTGCTTTTGACTTCAAGAATTCAGGAAAATAAAGAAAAGCTGTTGTCAGTTCTTTAGGATAGCTCAATTTCTTCCCATAATCTGACAATGAAAAAAAAACCCCAAACAGCAAACAAAAAAACCCCACCCAAATTAAAACAAAACCAAGATAAACTGAAGGAAAAAAAGTGGGAGTTTAAAATCACAGGGCCATAATTTCTGTCAGACACAGAAGCAATACAACCAACCCACACACTTTCATGAATCAAAGCTTAATGATTTACTGTGTTTACATGCCTTGCTGTAATCCCATAAAGCTAATGATCAATGATTGACAGTCCCTGTCCTGAGCAATGGAAAAGCATGGAGCAGTTGCCATGCCAGCATGTTTCCTTTATGGTATGAAAGGGTTTATGTAATTGGTGGACAGGGAGTTTCTAAGAATTTTCTCTTAGAAGGGAAGAGGTTGAATTCTTTGCAGAGCTATCCTAACATATTCTTTAGAATAGGAGAGGTTATACGTGTGATTGACCAGACCAACAAATGGAAACAGGCCGTCTCCTCTTTCAGGAGACAGAACCCCTGCACTGACCCCAAGATCCTGTTGTAGGTAGACATTAACTCTGTTTAGAGCACATGAGTCTACAATGCCCTGACCAGTTGCAATTGCCCTGTCACATCAGATTCGATGTTACACAACCAGAGTCTTAGATATAAGAAAACACTAGTACATTCTGTTAAAGTGGGAGGAGACAAATAGTCAGGGAAGGCAGGGATAGTTAATAGTAAGTTTTTGTCTGCTTTTGTTTAATGACAATGTTTCTAGATAGGATAACTGATCTAAGAAGCTCTCTAAAGATGTCTGTGTACAGGTGTAGGCAGGTAGTTAACACCTGTAATACCAGTAGATCCATTGAAGGGTCTGTATGGCTTAGACTTCATTGAAGACCAGTATATTGTGTATATATTTCCCATGGCTTTTAAAATACAAATGTTTACCTCAGCTTTTTCATATACTGTGATCATTAACATGGCTGTAACGTAAGCTAGAACTAGGTTCCTACAGCAAACCTTCAGGTGAGACTCAGGCTTGTGGTTTGTCAGTAATGCAGCCATCCAAAAGAAACTGCTAACAGAGATGGAAAACAGAAATGCATCCAATTTTTCCATTTCATTAATTTTTAAAGAATTGAGAAATTACATCTGAAGGATGTAAAAGGTCCTGCATAAAGAGAGGAATGGATCCAAATCACTACCTAAGTAGGAAAGTTCATTTAATTTTGAAGAATTCTGTTCAGTTCTAATGAGTTCTGGATGTAGAGATGGGAGAAGTGAATGCCAGGTGGAATTTATTTCACACTATCTGAACTTTTTTCCCTTGAGAGCCACAGGATTCTGACTACAAGGGGGTAGAACATTAAGAAATGGAAAGGGTCTCATCTGTCCATTGTATCGTATTAATTCAGTGGAAATATTCTGTTTTACTTTGAGCCGAGAACGCAATTCTGAAGGGGGTTTTGTGAAAACAATATTTTAATTTTTTTTTAAAAAAGGTGTATATTCATTCATAAAATAACCAAGACAAGTGGTGTTTAAAGGTACAAGCCAATCAAAGCCTGACTAGGAATATCCATGTAATCCATCATTCCATGTTTATCACCTCACCTACATTATTTCAATATTGTTGTATTCTTGGCCTGCCTAGAGACTGTGAATAACCTCAACTGATTAAAAGGATAAGGTGACTGCAAGACAGGAGAAAACAGGATGAAAACACTAACCCATTTCACAGATTATCCGGGTGCTGATAGCTGCTAACAGATTCTGCTTTGCAAGAGTCACTGAGAAGAAATCTAAAGGCCCCCTTGGATCTGTGTCACTGAAGTGTCTGAGAAGTTCCCCTTTGGTAGAAAAGTCACTGTGCTTAACCGTTTCTTAACCTTTCTAAACAATCGACCTTGACCTAACTTGGGAAGCTTTTGACCAGACTGGTCAGAAGATACAAAAAGTTACAGAGAGTAGCGGTGTCACAGCGCCTTCTGGTTTATAGAAAAGCATGGAGACACTACAGGAGACTACAAAATTGCAACTAGTACTGCAAAATTTTTGTCTTTTCACAGAAGAGAGCACCCTGGCATTGAATAACAAAAATATTTTTAAAATAATATAGGGAATCTATTATAGATCTGGAAATTACATTCAGACCTCCTCAGGACCAGCCCTGAATTTAAACTTATGTTGCTTCACATGTTTAGTGTCTTTCAGGAGTCCACATTTCCAATGCCTTTATTTTCCATATTAAAACAGGAATGTAGCTTAACATAAAATTTTGAATACCTCATGTTCTATCGAAGACCATTGTCAATATAGTTCCTTTATATCTACACGTGTACGTCCACGTGATATACACAGAATATGTTGATGTTGCTACACTTCTTAAAGACAAAACATGTCCTTCTGGCTTCTCCAGAATATAAAAGGTATTTGTAAAAATTGCTGAAAACACATCTCATACACAGCACTCTGGCATTTCTGTGAACACTGGCAGGTTTACATGGCCAAGTGTGACCCTGGCAGTCGTAAGCTCAGCCACAGACCCAGAGAAAGCAGGTACAGCATTCAAATACGCTGCACTAAAAGTATTGAGAACCATGCTCCATTTGTTCAAAGAGGGGAAGACAAATGGAATTATATATACTTTCCCATAAATAAGTATTGCAGTAAGTATTCTGAACGCAACATGAGTGTGAAGATCAAAAAAGATAATTGACTCAAGACTAACAGCATTTCAATATTGAACATTGTGAAGGCAACACTGCAGTATTCCAGTGAGGTTCACAGTTTATCCTTTAGCTCAACTAGATTTGGCACCACGACTTGCAACAAAGCAGGTAAGAAAAACTGTGCCTGTGACCCTCACGACCAATAGGTGTCATTTTGTAAGCAGAAAGGCTTCCGTGCATATCACATTACAGATGCTGTAAAAAGTCCTCTATATCCTGCAGCTGAATAGTCAGGCCTAATAACACATTTGACCTTTACGAATATACAAGCAGGATGGCAGAAGGGATTATTTTAATCAGATCTGAATGCATATGAGAGGGCAACATGCAATTATATGTTATGCAATTATACTTCTATGTAAAATTTCAGCAGAAATCAACTTAGGAAACCCATAGAGATTCCTGTTGCAATTGCCACGAAGCACAGTAGCACTTGGATTATAATTTAAAATCCATTTTATGAAACATGCATAGACTTCAATTGGCTAAAAAAATAACCACCTCAGACTGACTTTTAGAGATATGACAACACTTATCCTACTGATGAGTGTAAAACTGAACTTCACAAGCCCACTGATCTTTGCTGCACGTATAGAGTATGTGTGCAATTATTTTTGTTGCAAGATTTCTCCCCATCTCTGGACAGTGAGAATTTTCTGGTGAGAAGCAGGAGCTCCAAATAAACAGTATTGAAAAAAATACACATTCTCAATCCCCTAGAGTACCCAAAGAGAACACAGAAAAACTGCTTGTTGAGCTAGTTCTACCATCACAAACAATAATCTCCTAGTCCCTCATGAAAGCCTTCCCATACATACGTTAAGAATCAGAATAGATGACTATTGGATATGCCTCAGGGTGAGCCATGTGTGTGAAGGACAACACTGAAAATGGGAAACAACAAAATCAAGGCAGTAATGCCTGTCCAGAAAGAACCAATGAAATAAATAATTGAACCAGAAAATAATTCTTCCAATTCCACAGTCTTCAAGAGAATTATAACAAATCATTAACATGGGAAGCAGTTCCTGAGGGCATGGACTAAATTTGGAAGATCACTGGGCAGTTACAAATGCAAGAAGAACAGAGTACAGGGATAGATTCTCATCTTCATGGTCATCTGATGTGGTGGAAACAACTGAAATCCCTGTTGGGGAGGAACTGGAAAGAGAGTTGGCTTATAGGCTGGCAAGCAGGTAGGAGAAGTAAACTTTTAACTATATTCTTTGAAGCTTTTACTTTCTTATTTTAATCAGAGCACTT
Organism: Sakesphorus luctuosus; assembly: GCA_013396695.1. Taxonomy (NCBI): domain Eukaryota; kingdom Metazoa; phylum Chordata; class Aves; order Passeriformes; family Thamnophilidae; genus Sakesphorus; species Sakesphorus luctuosus. The sequence goes on from VWZD01008768.1 coordinate 1,012,308, forward strand.
ATTGGGACATGTCTATCTTCCACCCCATTCCTAGAGACATACTACCAGATTTTGCCTGTGGTTACCCTGAAATGCAATATTCCTATGGGATCACTGAAATTAGCATAAACCACACATTAGCTGTTGTTCCAGACCATAAATGCTGATTTTACTGCTTTGCTTCTGCTTTTGATCAAGCTAAACCTAAGTTCACTTTTGACCCTTGCCTCATTTCAAATCCTTATTAATGATTCAATAGCACAAAACCCAGCCATATTTTTTTTCTTTACTCACACAGAAATTAATTTGTTTTCTGTAGCAACACTTTGGAAGTGCTGCTAATATTCTAGGAGACATGAGCTGGCAATTAAATAGATTTTTATAAAATCTGTCATTTTGTTAGCCAAAAAGATGGCTAAGAGAATAAGGAGGACACAATTACAAATACAGGTTAAGGAAAATGTAGCTCAAACAGCTTTTCAGGGTTTTGTTTGTTTTTATTTTAAACTTCCTCTATTGAAATGCCCACCTATTCCAATAAAGGAAGAAGAGATGTATTCACTACTCATGCTAGACACTATCCACATTGGATCTGAACTAAACCAAAAGGGTTTAAAAGGATAAAAAGGTGCCATATATCATGCAGGGGAAAAGCCACTGATGGATAACTGTTATCGAACCAGAAAGAAATAATGAGGCCATGGCTTGCAAGTGAAAAAGATGGGTTTAAGAATGATCACTTAAAAGACACAGACACACTGCATCAGGATTCTTCCGTTCTTTCTCGGAGAATGCAAAAGACATAATAAACAAGAAAGGAAACCCTAAGTATGTGAAACTAAGAAGAACCTTGAAGTAAATTGCAGCATATGAGACCTCGTCTAATCAGGAAACCGACAGGACTGCTGAACTTCCAGAACAATCTATAGAAATGATGGATTCCTACAGGCAGAAAAGGGTGTAGAGATACATTGCAGAAGGAGGGGCAGCACAAGGCAGAAGAAAGGAAAGATATACGCATGCTGACTGCAGTAGCAATGCCAATTTGTACTGAATTGAAAGATGTATGGTTGGAACAATATGGGAAATTGCAGCAGAGCTCCAGGGCAAGATAAGAAGCCAGACCTGGCAATCTTTAATAGGGGAAAGGAAAGAAAAATTAGAATGGTGATCAAGAAGAGTTTGGAAGATGCACATCCTAGATAGGATAAAGATTGCAGAATGATACTGAAAGAAAACAGTTTTCCTGCAATGCTAGGATCATGTTCATGGCTACTTCTTGCTTGACACTAAGAAATGAACAGAAATCCTGTGCTTGGCAACATAGGAGGTAGCTGATCAAAATGTGATGAAATCTAACAGTGTTTAAAGTCATATTTACAAGATGGCACTGCAAATTTATTTTATTCCCTTAAAGCACATATTTCAGACATATATAAAATTGAGAGATCTGCCTAAATCGAATCCCTTTTAGAAAAAAAGCACAGAATGCATTTACATTTCAATTGAACCATCACTTGGGAGTGAAACAAGAGACTGAGCCCAGTGCAACCTCAGAAAAGGAAAGAAGAGTTGCAGGGAGTTTCTAGCTCTGAAATAAAAAATCCACATTTTGTATGTTCTGTCAGTCTTTACTGGGAGACCTCAGACACTAGAAACACTAATGGCAAAGACACATGAGACCACAGAACAATAACGCTGCTGTGTATGAATAGGGAGGCAAAGTGGCAAGGGGTTATGTTTTCAAGGATGAGATGTATTCTCTCTCTAAAGGACCAAACCTAATTCTGAACTCACTCTAATGAGAGAAAAGTTAGTGTCCATCAGACTAGGTGGTACCACTCCTATTAGTAGAGCCAAAATATTATTTTGCCACATCTAGATTGATCTATAACCACTGACAAGTTGTTTGAGAATCCCACAGTTTTATTTCAGAAGTCAGGCTCACATTTCATTACTGAGTAGCTTGTCAAGCCTTCACAGTTTGTTACTTTTTGCCTCTGTTCAACACATTCAGCCAAAACTGGACAGGGTGGTGATGAAAGCTATCAGACAGGGCAGATACCAAAGGAAAAAGCTTCTCCATTTCATTTGACCCGCTTCACATACGAATTTCCCAAATCCCATGTGGTAACAAGATTTAGAATGTCTGATTTTCAGTTACTGACAAAAACATGCAGGAGCCCATTAAGACAGACTTATCGTGGTAATATATTGCAATTTTAACTCTGGACTTTGCTATTGAGGAAGAGCAATGTCAAAAAATTAAATTAATTTCATAGAATAGCCAACATTTGTTTTCTTCCTAAATCAAGAAAGGTTTCCCCCTCACATGTTAGAAAAAAAAACTTTTGACTTAATTTTTTCCTGCCTGTCTTTCTTCAAAGCTATATAAAAGTCTGTCATCTCTGATCAGCATTCATACTAGTTATATTCTTATGCTACAGTTTAAAAATAAAAGCAAGTCCTCAGTCTGGAGCAGTCCACCTACCAAGCTGCCTTAGAATCATGAGTCTTAGAAACCTGCAAGTTGCACCTTTCAGGGAGAGATGAGCACAATTGCCAGAAATCCCTAGTTTGTCATGCTCTCAGTTGCTTGTCAACCTGCCAGGCAATTGCCAAAGGCTGAGGAGGAAACCCAGCAGGAATCTGTCAGAACCCAACCTCAGCTTTGCTGAACTGAAAATGGTCTGTGCAAAAAGGTCTGATTTCAGCAAACCAACAAATTCTAATGAAGCTGCACAGTGGTTTGTTACTTTGAAAGCAAGAACTATGACTGGTTGTTCTTTCCTACATTCCTATGAAGAAAATATTTATGAGAATTTTCCTGGTCTGCCTTTCTCAAGGTAAGTCACAGACACATCTTCCCCAGGTCACCTTCAGATACAGGAACTTGAATTGAATTGTATAAATAGATTCATCTCCTATCTAACCCAAATATCCTTTTCCTTCCTCTTGTTTTCCATAGATGAGGGGATAATTATTTTGGTACTAAACTGTTCTTTCAGTTCATATGTTATGTTTATAACACCAGTGAACTAGACTCATTTAGCTTTTCTGCCAGCCTTTGCTGGTATTTTCTTTTGGATTCTCAGCCAGACTCTGTTCTTGGTTGGAAATTAAATTAAGAAAAAACACCTAAAAACCAGAACCCATGAGCTAGAAATTGAGCAGGTCTTCCATTTAATTCCTTTCCTGATCAGCACTTCTTTGCCTTCTGATCTGCTATTAAGTGGTTTGTGTCAGCTATGAGGGAAGAAAATTGTGAATGAACAGTGGAAATGTATTCTGAGTGCCAGGGGGAACTCAAAGCGGTTCTGATCTTTGGCTTATCCAGATAGTGACAGTTTTGATACTGAGAACAATTCCTTTTCAACAAGATTGCAAAATAGAAGAATGGAGGAATGATAAAGTAATACAGAAATAATGTTTTCTTAAACTGAAAGGTCCGTGATATAAATTTAAGAGTTTCCAGACACCTTCAATCTTTAGGAAATTGTTTGAAATGTAACCAGAGGTTTCATGTATTACATGAGCCTTTAGAGAAGACAAGGCACTACAGGAAAAAACCCAAACCCTGGCACTATCAAATCAGAAACATCTCTTATGGTAGCTCTAATTCTTCTAAAGAGAATATCTTTATTAGGACACCAACCTTCCATTAGATACTTCCATGCTGGCCAAATACTTGTTTATATAGGTCACCAACATATTTTGAAGATCAGTATAAATAATGAGGAGCCAAGCGCTGCTCTGAAGTCAATGCAAGTAACTCTGAACTACCAAGACTGTGGAATTTGGTTCTGTAAGAAGGCTGGTCACTCACATGATGAGTGTATTTAGCTCACCAGATGACGTCAGTAATCAATCATTCAATGCTGGTGTGAGCCAAGGGGTGGAATGTGACTGTACCTTCATTGTGGAAAGCAGCTCAGAGGAGATGAGCAAAAATTATGAGCACAGGGAATAATGTGAAGAACAACCAGCAGTTGCCGCAAAGCAAGCTGAAGTTATCTCAGTGCAAATAGGGCTAGGGGTAACCTTTGCTTTTAGGTATACTGCTGTCCCAGTGCATCACCTCGTTGTATAACAGCTTTTTTCTGAGGTCATTAGCTGGGATGGGGAAGCACATACATGGCTCAGACCAATAAAAATTCTAAAAATTGGAAAACTAAAAAACTTTGAAGACAACAGGCTTCAACCTACATATCAGTGTAAGGTTTCCCTGCCCATGGCAGAGAGGGTGGAAACTGGATGATCTTTAAGGTCCCTTCCAACCCAGACCATTCCATGATTCTATGATTCCTTCCCAGTGATTGTGGACAAGCAGCATCATGTGAACATATAGGGGCTGGTCATGTGATACTACATTTGTGTTATGATTTCAGTATCCTGCTGCATCACTGCACTAAATCAAAATCCCTTGAAACTCCAAATACATCAAATGAATAAACTTGATAGTTAATTGTTAAACCATCCTTGCATGGAAGACCTGAAAGGAACCTGGTTAGACAGTATTGAACTCTGACAGGTCCCCCTTACTTTCACTTCCACTGAAGAAAGCTGGAAGAAAAAGAACAGTAATGTGGCAGGGCAACCATCAGCGCCTTGGCTTTTAACTGAGTTCCTCCACATGAAAACAATAGTGACAAATGCTGGCTGAACTGAATTCCTGCCAGCCTTGAACTAAAGGCATCAGACATTTCAATGAACGTATCTTAACAACATTTTACTTCATATATTTGCAAAAAAAGGATGAATCAAATAGCTGGTACTAAAAACCCACAGGTTCTTGCTTTTGTTATTTAAGCTGAATCTGACTAATAGTAAACAGAAATTCCTGTATGTTAAAATTATCAGTCTTTTGTCCATTGTCACGTATCTTCAGCGTTGCAGGGATGTTTTAAATCTCTGCCTTGATTAAAATCATTACAGGATTTACTTGAATTTTGTTGCATTTAACACAGAGAAAAAACCCCACCAAGATAAATACTTGCTCTTTTCCATCTCGAAAACATGAGAACACCACAGAGCAAGGAGAAATTTAGTTGATTTCTTTCAAATAGCACAAAGCCTTGTATTCAAGAAAAAATAATGCATTTTACAAAGAGCCCGTCATGGTATAAAAACTTATTCTATATTTCTGACCTGACAATAAGCATGTTAAATATTTCAGATATTTGATCAAACTTACAGTTTCAGTATTCCTAATTCAATACAGCCTCTGCCTTGCAATTATACTAACTAGCATAGATCCAACACGGCAGCATCAGCACTCACTGGAAAAAGGATTTCTAGAAAAAAAAAATTGAAAAACATGAATTTTTAAGAGGTTGGAAACACATACAGAGATAAATGTGTGTAACAATTCCAAAGATATGTGACAGCATGAAGAGGAGTGGGTTGATGAAGAAACATTGTAATTATAAAACCCTGTAATCTGGAACAGGGCTAGCTGATTCCTGTAATGGTGTAACTCTGCTGTTTTTAACATTACACTATGTAGCTATGGTATCTGATTAGGTAATTTACATGGAGTGATTTGACAGTATTTTTAAAATATCCTTACTGCTTTATATATTGCTTAGAAAGGAACATTTCTATTTTACTGTCTATGCAATGAGGCAAGGATTCTTATATCTGTCAGAATATGAATCCAGCAGACTAGAATGTAATTACAAAATGTGTGCTACATAAAGACTCAAGTAAGATTTTTTTTCTGCAAAGTCCTCCAAACACATTATATTTAAATTGGAGAGATTCACACTTTTAAATGTTTCTGTTTGTTTAAAACTCTGGTCTCCCTTTTCCATTTACTTTGGCCTTCTTTTAACACCACAATAAGACCCTATTTTGTTTTTCCATTGCTGTTTCTCCTCCATGATCTGTCACAGCCTTGCTTTTCATTAGAGGCTCATTCTCCAGCAGTCCACATCTATTTTCCTTGCTTTGTTTTATCTTTGTGCTTTTCTCTAACTGATCTTACACACATACAGTTTCCCCAACTGTTTATAAACTTGCATCTCACAGTTCTGTTGTCTATTTCTGGCTTGCTTTTTCAAACTAATATTTAACTTTCCTGTACAGATACCTTCTCCAAGGTAGCACAGGTAATTAAAAGGGTGGATATCATCTACTTGTGCACAGTTCTGCCTTATGAACTGCTTATATATTCAGTGGGAAATTCTGGCAGAGAGGTTAGGATAGGAAGGATAATTTTGGGCTTTCTCTGTCAGCTGTAGCCCAACATCTTAGATTAGATTCCTGGTTTGGAAAATGAACCCTATCCAAAGGTACATTTGTGCTAGCAAATTAAACAGTGCCAGGAAAGAGACACCACACTGTCAATGAGCTTTGAAACCTGTTTTGACTGTTACATTTTTAAGTCTCAAATAGTTTTCCCATGTAGCAAATCACACGCCAATAAACAATTTCTTTGTTCTGGAGACAGCAGGTAACAAGGATCATTCCCAGAAAAAACACATCAGCTTGGATTTTGCCGACCTGTGCCTTATGCTGGAGGATAAAAATATTTCATAATATAGACACGAGTTTTTCCAAGCCTGCTTGTCTCACTCTGAGAATGGTGCAAAGCACATCTAATTTAACTGAACAGATGTAACCAGTAAGGTCACTACTATCTGCTATCAATCCTGCCATTTTAAATGACTTTGGAGTTTACTGAGGGGCAAGAGAGAGCAATACAAGAGTAATTTAGGATAAAATAGCTAAGTGGGTCTTTAATTATTGAATCCTCTGGTGATGTCATCTGGGATCAATGAGGGAATTGCCACTGAACATCACATTTACTTCTCCAAGAGCTTTGTCTTCAATGTCAAATTTCTTTATACAATTTAACCACTGGAAGCTTATTTTTAAGTGATGGAACCAGGAGTTAGCTACAAAAAGAGCAAACATGACTGATGCATGTGAAATTTTCTATCTGAACTTCTCATGGCAATTTAGTATTCATGAGACAGATGCAGTACATGTTTATTGCTGCCGGCATACTGATAGCACAGCGCTATTTTACACTGACAACACAGCATTTTGGCAATCCAGGATTCAGAGACATTGCATGGATTCAGGTCAGGACTGTAAATCCTATCTCCCAGGAGTTTCATGCTGAGTAACTGACATTTCAGCAGCTCTCCCTCTTCCCTGATACAAAACTGCAGTTTATAGAGGGTTTAAGTAATAAGCTCAGCAAACAAACCTTGCTAAATACCACTCTGTCATTCACTTACTTCATAAGTACTCAATAAAATATGTACATCTGATGAACACACACAGCATTACAGGCAAACTAAAAGTGTATACAGCAAGAGAGTTTGACAGTCTTGTTGTAAACCAGTAATATGCAGGTGTGGGAAGACCTCAAAGGAAAATATACTTTGTTGTTTCTGCGCAGCAGTTACACAAGTGTTCAGAACTAGACATAGAAGGGTCAAACCTATTTTTTACAACCCACATATTAATGGTTCAGAAATCTCAGTTATGCTATAGTACTTATGTTTCAAGTTTTCTGAAGAATTTAATGCTTTCAAAATATTTTCCCAGTATTTAGTTACATTAATAGCTCAATTGCCAACTATGGAAAGTGACCAATACTCATGATCTAGCACTATGCTAGAATGACCTTGGCAGTGAGGAACTCTTACAGAGCAGTTAAAATGATCCTTCTGCTGGAGCCAGTGCAGTATGACTGTTTTAAAAATTTGTCAGTAAATAAAACGATTTTTTTTTCCTTTCTAAATTTAGCATCTCACAAGGTATGGTCCCAGCTGCAGAAGAATCATGTATCTGCATTTCATCACTAAAGGATTCTTACACAGTTTATGTGCCACACTATTTAAAAGCAAAGGTTATGACAAGGAAGAGGAATGTCTCCTTTCCTGTCTCACTCATTACAGGAGAGCAGGTGAGGCCTGTGAGAAGGATAAGAGGGTTGCATATTTGCCAGGAAGAGTGAGAAGAGTTCTCTGTTCCTCTGCTTTCCTAGAAATGGTACAATGAAGGAAGCGCTGTATTTTGACAGGCCTTAACTATATTGAACTTGAAGTAGTACAAAAAAAAGTCGAGGCTCCTGTAAGAAGACCAATAAATCAGCTGTTACAAAGCAGTAGGTAAGAGGACTTTTGAGGTGCTGTTTTCTCATTGAAAACCTTGGGAAAAACCTGTTCCACATAACACTGCAATCAACTCTGACTTACATAAGCTAAGGAGCTAAGACTTTGGGTTTTGAACCAGTTTACAGCAGCTCCTACAAAGAAGGTTTATATAACAGTAATTTTCCAAAGGACAACCCAGGTTACTCAGTAATAAATTCTATTTCCTCATGCCAACCTTATGTGTATCTGGTTCTCCAATACACTGACATTCACCAGAGTTGTATCCTTTCCCAACTGAAATTGTTCTGTGTGAAGAATTTAACAGTCTGTAGGTTACAACATCCTCTTACAGCAAATATTTTTTTTAATTAATGACTAAGAACAGTTGGAATTCAAGGAAACCCACAGATGGGGTAGTTTATGAGAACAAGCACCAAAAAACTATCTCTTCATGTTTATCCAAGGGATGCACTTCAGAATTAGTACACATCATCATTTTGGATGGCAGAACCATGAAATACATCAATATTCTTGTCAGTTTAAAGTGGTGTAATGATGCAGTATTGACATAACTACCTGGGATGAAAACAAGATATTTAAGAACATGAAGCTAGTAATAATTTTAATAGTTTTCTTCAGAATCTACATAATTAAGATGAAAATATCCCTTTGAGGTTGCACTAAAACTTCATAGCATAAATAGTTAAAAGAATTTTATGTTTAAAAATACCCTAAAAGCAGGAAGAAATATAATTTGTTTGAATAAAGGCCCAATCTTCAGTACAGTTTTAGAAAATGTGAATCTGCTTTGGAGTCCAGCATGATACACATGTTCTAAAGAACCAGCATTCCAGAGACAGGAGGCCCTATTGGCAGATGGTACTAACCAGCAACAGAAGCATTCAGGATAAATCAGGCTGCTGGTTTTTCAGTGAATTAGAGTGAAACTTTTCCTATTCATACATTTTGGGCTTTGGGCAGTTTGCCACTAAAAACAAAAACAGTGAATCAGTAAAATTTATGTCCCACAATCTGCATGATATTTGTGCTAAATCTGTCCTCTCTCCTCATGCCAGCTCCTTTAACACTGCTGCAGGTGTCAACTTTGTACATGACTGAGACAACTGAAGATAAACTGGCATTTTTTTCCTATCTGTGTTTTACACAGAATCCACTGATTGAATGTTTTTCTTGTTGCCTAACAGTAACTAAATTCTGATTGCTTGACTTGAACCAAAAATACAAGAAAACGTAAAAGCTCAACATAAAATTTCATATTAGTTTTCTAACTAAATCTTTCACAGTTCCCTTATTATTCTGAGCTATTTTCAGCACAAACTAGCATAAGAAAATAACTCCCTTTTGGTCAAACCCCTCCAAACTGAAACTTGGTCTTCATCCTGTTCCAATTCTCTCCACATTTTATTTTAGTTATAAAAGATCTTCAGCAAGTCATTTACTCACATTGCACTTGTAGTCTTGCATTGGTATAAAAAAGATCCACAAAAACCCAATGTATTGCTGACTTCGTATGTATCTAATTATGCATTACCACAATCATCTCTCCATAGAAAAGGAAGTGTCACTCAACTCTTGGGATTTTGGGAAGGCTTTGGCAGATGGAATTCTTCCACATTCATTTTGTTCCCTTTTGGTTCTTTTGTGATTCATTTTGAGGGGCCAGAACAAAAAGATGGTAATGTTCTACTAGAGTATTGTTATTTGTCCTCTGCTGTCTGGAACTCTGTCCACCAACCAACCAAAATGTTAAGAGGTTTTCCCATCACTGCACATGCAGTCATACTGTTGCTTTAGATTGGTAGAACATTAGGCACCAGATCCTACTTATTTATAAGAAAACTTGCCAGAATAAGATGCCATTTTTTGTCTGGGACCTCTACAGACTACTGTAAGAAAATTGGTAGCTTTTTTCCCATCTAAAAAGTGTTTTTCATTCTTTCCTGAACAACTCGTTGTAGAATCAAAAGATTAAAGATTATTTCTTTCTTTTAAGCTCGCATGTAGGAATAAATAAAAGTACATAAAACTGTAGAAAGGAAACATACAGAAAGAGTAAAAGAGCAGAGACCTATGCCAAGAATGTCAGCAAGAAATGAGTCTTCAAACATCAGTAAACTTCAGAGTCATATTCTTCTTCCAAAATTTATTACCCACTATAGGAAGTGGCAAGCAACAAAAATATTCAGAAATGTCAGACCCATTTGTCTCCCCATGGGATTTTTATTTTTTTTAATTGACATCCATTATCAAACAGGATACTTAGAAAAGAAAGTCAAAAGAAAAAGGAAGAACTGCTCTCTTAGCCCACTATACTTGTTTTAAAACCTGCTTTATTGCCTGATATAGGTTAGCAAAACAGAACAAAGTGTTAACTTGTGGGGGGTTTTGTCAGATTTTTCTGCACCTGCCTTCTTCACATGCAATGCTGGCAAAAAATTTAACCCAGGTCTGCTGTTTAAACTGGCTCAACTCTGACCTGAATTGCAAGCAACCCCCCAGAGTCAGCATTAGAGAAGGGAAAATACCCATTTTCATCAATATTTGTGCCCTTTGAGGTATGCCTACATTCCAAATGTCATTATCAGATAGAAGTGAGAAAGCCTATGAGATGTCAGTAAAACCAATGATTGCTTTAGAGTCATATTATACAAGTTGGATCTAGAAATGCAGCTTATTCCATAAATCAGTTAAATACTTGACACTACAAGACAGAAAAAGTAAATCAAAACTAAGGTCTTCAAACCATTTTCTAACCTGTTATACAGAGGGAGAGCAAATAACCCCAAAATATGTGACAAATTTTTAGTAATTGATATCCAACAAACTTGTGCTGTCCATATTTCTTTGCCTGCTGTTCAGGCTAGTGTACACCTTTCTATTGTCAGACCAAAGAACTAATCGGCAAAAAACTAAATAATGCAGAACATGTCAAATAAAAAAAAATGAAAATTAAACTGAATTTAATTACTTCCATTAAAAAACAAGTTTACAAATCAGTATAGGAAAGTGACTTGCATTATAACGATCTAGACAGAAATCAGCCACAATAGCTTGACTACATTAATAAATTTGATGTAAATGTTATCATAGTATCATTTAGTTTAGAAGAAACCTCTAACATTATTGAGCCCAGTCACTAACTTAACACCGTGAGCCCATCACTAAATCATGTCCCAAAATACCACATCTACACATCCTTTAAGTATCTTGGGGGGTTGGGACCCAACTGCTATGCTGTGCAGCCTGTTCCAGGGCTTGACAATTCTTTCCAAGTATCCAGTCTAAACCTTCCTCATTGCTACCTGAGGTCACTTACTTTCATCCTGTCACTTGTTGCCTGGGAGAAGAGGCCAATCCCCATCTCCCTATGACCTCCTTTCACAGAGTTGTAGAGGGGGACAAGATCTCACCTGAGCCTCCTTTTCTCCTCAACAAGCCCAGTTCCCTCACCTGCTCCTCTTAACATTTGTAATCCAGACCCTACACCAACTTTGTTGCCCTTCTTTGACCCACTAATGTTAGAGCTCCAAGATGAACAGAACTATTATTTGAAGAAAAGCTAGCATATATCTAGTAATTACATATAATAATGTAGATGTTAAATGACCTCCTTCATTAAACTTCATGTATCAAAATATATTGGCTATCACAAAAAACCTACCAAAAGGCCTATTCAATTTCTTAGGTTAGTGTGATCACTTACAAGATCAACAAGAATTAGTACAATAAATTAATATTCAACAATAGTCATTACTTCACTGAGCCCACAAAATATTTCAGATCTAGGAATTCTTCCCTTTTGGAATCCTAACAATTATCAGAATTATAAGGTGACTTTGGATGTAAATAATAAGACTTAATGAATCAACTTCAAAAATCCTCCACCTTGGGGTGTTTGGATTTTATTACGTTTTCTGCAAAACCCCCATAGATACAGATTGAACAAATTCTCTTTAGAAGCTATTGGGTTGGTATTTACTGGCTATCACTATTTCTTAACTGCATCACTACTGAAGCTGAAGGAGCTGTTAATTCATGGTGTCAGATGAAATTGCACTGCTGTACGTTACTAAATAATCACCCAGACTAGAGCAGAAAATTTTACCTGTGTAATTTCAATACTGTAATTTTGAAATAGTGAGCACACAGATATGACATTTATTCTTACAGTATCTAGTTCTATAAATTCATCTCCAGGTTGGATACTAAACTCTCAATATTTGATCAGCAGTCAGAGCTTTTCCTATTGCAACACAATTACCTTTGTGTTTGTATTCTTACATACAACTGTCAAGATAATTGTTTTCAATAAATTCCCTTAGTTTAACACATACACTGGATATTTTGTTTGAAACAATAAACACTACACAACTTGGCACCGCTGTGGTCACAAAAGACAACTTGAGATGCTGCCAGAGATCACTAATCTCCTGTCCAGAGATGTGCAGGATCCTTCATTTCTGTTCATGCTAAACTCTGCCTGTCTGGTAGTAGTCACAGTTCTGCCTCCCTTAGGAGGGTAAATGCTAAAATGTATACTCATCTGCCATTAGTTTACAGTGATGAAAGGGATTCCTTCAAAGTAGCAGCTATTCCCAGAGCTGCTTCTTCACCACATTATATCAAGTTTATGACCATAGCATTATTGACATCAAAATGGGCAATCAGACACTACCTTCTTCATCTCCCAATAGTTGCTTTGATTAGAACTCAGTATATTAATAATAATTACCTAGTAATAATGTTCATCATCTATATGACACCATTTTCAAAGTAGTGCATACATATCACATTAAGCAATTAATTCTCAGAACAACTTTATGAGACAAACAAATTCTATCTCCACTTAAAAGGCAGGAGAACTGTAGCTAAATGATACTCCCATGAAGCATCATTTAGAAGTAAGATTAGACCTCAGCAAGTCATGAATATGACCATATATTCATGCTTTCATCTTCTGCCAATACAACACAAGGCTTTCAAGGTAAGATTTATAGTACAACTATGCTAAAATAGGAATAATTTGCAAGAAAAATAAAACAGAAAATTAACAGATCAAGTAGCTCAGCATATTATACTTTCAAATACTGATAGAAACCCTGGGCTATGTTTCAGCCTTTTACACAGCAGAAATAAACCACCACCAAGATTTCCCAAGTATTTGTTACAATCTTCACTCCCAAAGTGACAAGTTCCATGGAAACTGCCACGCTGAATTTAGTTTTCATTTTCACTCCTTAGTCATTCTAGTATTAGAGGCCTAATTTCCAAGTACATAAAGGTTTGTAATCTATCTGAAAAAGAATACCGAAATATCTTCACTACTAGAAATAATAAACTTGTTCTGTGAATCTGTATTACCTGTGGGACACGTCAATGCTTTTTGGCTACTTTAAAGGGAAAAGGAGCAAGGATCTGCATGAGGCTAAGATAACTTAGTTACCATAGCAATCTCCTTCCAGGAGCAAGGTTTTGTTTGAAGTTGTTCCAGGTTCTGCTCTTTTTTTTACCAGATGCTCCTCCAGCAGTGCCAGACTGAACAAAGTTTGGTTTTGTCAGTGTCAAATATTTGACAGAGGCTTCAGTATTTCCACACTAGAATTGATGGCCAGGTTTAATTTCATCGTTTGCCTCTATTTACAGGAGGCAAGCAGCTGGTGTTAGCTATATTTCTCTTGTCTGTACCATGCGAAAAATAATTGACTTGCTGCAGTTCCTTGGTTCAGGATTGCCAGTTTCCCACCTGCTTCATTTGCAGATAGAGTCCACAATCAGGCAAACTAAGACAATTTGGTTTTGTTTGTTGCTCTTTCCCCCACTCTGATCCCAATATTATAAACTTTAAAAGCTTAAAAGTTGAATTCTACTATTTGTGCGTCTCAAGTCACCAAAAAGGAGTCCAGTGACTTTGAGCTTGATAGTCAGGTCACATATTCAGGCTTCCATGACCTCTAACTCCAGCAATCTTTCTTACCAGTTATGACCATGAATACTTTGTTTTCTTCCATAGGATTCCCTTTACCTTAAAATATTAAGAAAAATGTTTCTGGCTAGTTCTACTGCACTAGGACAAATGCACAAGTTTCTTCCAAACACCAGCTAGCAATGCCAAGCATTTGTCTATGTAAATCCTCTTGAAACAAATAAGCTGTGTGTTTGGCTGGTTTTTAGAGGAGAAAGCAGCCACAAACTCTGTACCATTCAGATCAAGTTACCTCTTACCATTTTACTTGGCACATTATTAAAAGATAACCATTCCAGCTAAATTAGCAAAGCATGATATAAGCCCTGTTCTTCATGCAGTTAAGCACACTGCAGGACAAGCTTTTAACTGCCCTTGTCAATAAAGACATTTCTAACACAGCTGTGCAGAGCAAATGGGCTATAGGATTGGAATTATACCAAAGACAGTTAACTCTTGAAAGACTTGTGGAGCTTAGGAACAAGGATATGTCTACAGCTCTTGTATTCCTAGCTTGAAGTCTCTGGCTGAAATGGTTACATGTCTTGCAGTACAGGCTGAGAACAACTCTCAAGTCTTTGGAACGCCTTTTGCACTATGACCTTCGCAGTTCTGTTCTCTTGAGTAAAGAAAACTGCTCTAATAAGACTTCATTTATACAATCTGCATTCAAGTTATCACATGACAGGGGTAAATGCAGTATTAACAATCATGTTAATGAAATATAAAGAAGAGGTACTACAGAAAAAATAAAAATCACAATTCATTTGAAAAGAACCATATTAAACCAAATCAATTTATAAATATAAATACAGCTGTGGAGATGCAAATATGGCCATCCTGTAAAATGAGAAATGAGACAATATCAAGTAGGTGAGCCTTAAAGAGAAAGAGTAAGTGGATGGAACCATATCTGTAGCACGATCCCTGAGTATTCCAACACTTATGTCATCACATTTCCTTCTCTACACCTCCTAAAACAATACTGCAATGCCACAACACACCAGAAAACCAAGTGCTCAATAAGTTTGATTTATGGCAACACAATCACCTTCCTTACCTCTTATTTTACCATCCTTCTCCAAAGGATTCAAAATGCAAATGACTGAAGAGGGAGGAAAAGGAATAAATTATTATGGGAAGAACCAAACCCTTCATCTTGACAACAGGCAAAGGAAACATCTCACATGCACACAAACAGAAACTTTACAGTGAAGGCAGATTTCATTGTTGTTTGTTCAGGGTTTTATTCCTGCCAGGTAATCTGCACAACACTTAGTCACTATGATAAAACAAAATAGTTATCCAATGTAAAAGTTTCAGGAAAAAATCCCTAGAAATGAAGTTCAGAACAGTTCTAGTTCGTATCTTCAACCAAACTACAAACTTCCTCTCAACTTTTAAAAGAAGAGCTCTCTTTGGCCCTGCTATCATACTCTGTTTTGGTTTGCATTTCAGTCTTCTTTCTCAATCAGAAACCAAATATTTTGTATTTTGATTTTTTCTATTTGTGAAAGAGACATTATCCTACCTGTTAAAGTAGTTTAGATTTTTCTTTGAAAATCCGGAAAAAACCCAAACAGTGCATAAGGCAAAACAATAAGTAAATATCTTCTGAAAATATCTATACCTCTTCCAGAAACCAGCAAGTCTTCCCCTATAGTGCTCTAGAACTAATTTCTAGGTAGCAGTTTCTAGTCACACTCATTGAGTTCAGCAGATAATTTTAGATGAGACACTACAGCTTAATGTGAAGGCTAGAAACAAGGGAACCCAACCCTACTAATATATATTATTTGCAACAGGTACTGTGAAGGGACTTCAACAAAAATAAACTTCTGTAACACTTCATTCATCATTTTCTTTCTTACAGTGAACCAGGTTTATCACAGTGATGCAGAACAGTTGGGAAAAGATTTATTTGTTTTGAGTCATCAGGCAAACAACACAACAAAAAGCAGAGACTTTAAAAAAAAGTGAGCACAAATCACAGCAGGTACACAAGTGAAATCCAAGAAGCAAAGCCAATAGGAAACGTTGATGCAGTTTTTTTGCTATGTGGGCCTCGAAAGTATCCTCTCGCAAGTCAAACATGCGCCCTAATGAAACACTATAAATACTCCTCACACTTCTAGGTCAGCATTTCCTCCCCATGCCAGTTTAACTTGGAGCAGTCTCATGTATGTGTGCAGAGCTGGGTGTTAGCTTATCAGTAATAGTCCATGCCTGATACAATCTGCACTGGAGATTTTACATATTGCCCAGAGATCTTGAAAAATGGTAAGCAGAAGAAACTGCGAGCTGCAGATTAGTTACTGTTATTAAAAAGGACAATTATCCTGAGGGATACATTTCGCACTGAAACGTTTAGCAAGTTTGTTTCTTTTTCAGCTGAATAAAGAGCCTGCAAATCCCTGCCTGACATTAGGATAATTGGGATGCCAGAAACTCCATTAGAATGACAATCCAAGAGTGTTTTGTTAAAATACAAAACTTTATTTGCATTTCCTCCTCACAACAACATTGAAAACAAACCAGATGTTACTTCCATATTCAAAATTTGGAGACTTTGTTTAAAGTAGCCACGCGTTAGGATAAAAGCTCACAAAATAAACCAAGAAAAACAAAGAAGAAACCCTTCTACCACCTGACAAAACAAAAACGTTCCTATTTGGAATTTATGATGGCCAACACTTGCAATAAAATTATGTGGTATAGGAGACTTGTTAGGCTGAGTACCCAAAACAGCTGTTGGCACCGCACAGGCAACCGCACGGAGCACGGACTACACGGGACCGCTCGGGAGCTCAGGGCGCTGCCTTCCCTCCACCACATTGCCCTCACCCACGGGCGGCTCAGCGAGGGCCAGACAAACCTTTCCTTTTGCACCAGCTGCGGACAGAGCCCGCAAAACACCGCGAACCACCCAAACGGGGAGAGGAAAAGCCCCAGCGCTGGCCCGGCAAAACACCGACACTAAGAGCGTTAAGACATTCCAGAAGAAAAACAACAACAACAACAACCCCAAAGAAACAAACCAAAACAAACTAACCAAACAAAAGACCACCGCAGCAGTGAATTGGTTTCGATTCTATCCCTATGCACAGCGCAATTCCCCGGCACCACCCGCACGGCTGCCGAGGCACCGCGGGACGGGACTCGCGGCCACGGCCACACCGCGCCCACACCGCCACCCTGCTGGAAAGTTCTCCGTAACGCCACCGCAGAGCTAAGCCGCTGCTCCCGCAGGCTCGGGTGGCCCCGCCCCAGACCTCCCGGGCCGCACAACACTCACCGAGCAGGTCCCGCAGCCGCCCCTGTCCCGCCCCGACGGAGGGAAAGGCAGCATTGGCCCGGGTCGCGTTTAATTAGCCCGCCGGCAGCACCTGACCGGCCGCGTCAGCCCCGCTCTGCCCGCACAGCCCCGCAGACCCCGAGGGCCTCAGCAGCGCTGGCTCCTCTGGCTCAGAAAGTACTAGAAAGGCACTAAAACACTAAGTCCTAAACCCTAAAATGGTTTTTAGCTGACCGCAATAGCTTTTTTGGCGTGATCGGAAATTCAGCTCTATGGCCCTCGTCAGTTTTTCAGTACGCGAAGGCAACAGAGCTCCAGTGTGCGATGCTGGCATTCCCTGCGGAGCGGGCTGCTCCCTCTGGAGCCAGGTGAACCACCCGGCGTTCAATCCATTCAGAAAACAAGCCAGTTCGTTTGTCAAAAGTTAAAGCAAAAGGCTGACTGGTGACAGAGAGGAACCAGAGCCATTCTGAAGCCACATAGGTCTTGCTGCCATGCCTCATCCAAAAATTAAATAGAGCTTTAAAACAGCCAAACTTGTTATGAACAACCATCTGACCATAATAGCTCGTAGCATTCCCCATTAAACTTTGCTGTAAAATGGCAAACAACTAAGTGTAGAGCTCACTTTCTCTGTGCCTCCCCATGTGCGGCGGCTGGGGCTTGTCGTGGCTCACTGGGCTGAGCTCTGAAGGGAACGCACCAACGCAATGGACTTTCCTTGGCACTTACCTTTCCATTCTTTACTATTTCTCTTCTACTGGAAATGGCTTACCATGGAAGTGTATGGCATTTTTTAGTTATTAAAATGCCAAGACTTAGGGCTGTGTATAAGAGGAGTTCCCTTTAAGGGTCTTTTCCCAATATTAATGCATCACTCAGTCACAAAACCCTCCATGTAACCTTGTTAATGCAAAAGTTTCCATGCATAAAATTGCACAGGTTCTTAAGTTTGGCTGCATTACACACACTCAGCCATCCATGGTGTGGCAGTGTAGATCTGCCTGGTGTCCAGGTTGTGCTTGGTATTTCTGCCAGGGCTCATAGAGGCTTTTGCCTGACTGTTCTATTTGCTGGGCAGGTTCTGCGGTACACTCACTGCACTGGCTTAGGAGCACAGAGTTGAAAGGGGCTTCCTGCTCCACAGGGTTATGGTCCAAAGGGGTTTTTTTAAATGCCAGAGATGTCTCCTGCAGATAGGTCCAAGCACCATCTCACAGCTGAGGAGAGACAATACTACCTTGTGCCCATTCACAAGGCCTATTTAAATGTGCTGTATTTGCACATAAACAGAACAGTAATAATAAAGTTGTGGGGCTAATAATATCCATATAAGAGCAGTGGATTTCCTAGATAAAGGTCCCAGGTGAGCTTGCTGTAATATCATGACTCAGTCTGTAGAAGAGGGTAGAAAACAAACCTTAATACCTGCTCATGATCTGATGCAGAGAAAATTCCCATTTGGCTCTATATCTATGCTTGGCTTTATGCTAAGTGGATTAGCAAAACACCAACAAACACATCTGAATTTCATGCTCTTTGCTTTTTCTGTCAGCTTACTAACACATGTTCTCCACAGAATTCAGATTTTCTCTTGTGTGAAAAGCATAATACATCAAGTGCAGATTACTGTGTATACCTTGCCAAAATCCTACCTGTAACTGAAGCCAAACCACAATGCTGCAGAGGTTAGTAGATATCATATACCAAAGCCAGAATGTCAAAATAAATTAAAAAATCTTCCTGATCTCCTATGGGTACATCAGAAGAAACATGGATACCTGAGATTAGTATGGTATAAACACTGAGCAAATAAACTATCTGATTTTGAGCCTTCTATTATAGTTCTGCAGTTATGCAAGTACAACAGAAATCTAAACATTAGTAGGACAGACTAAGGGAACAAATGTTTTCTTGAAGAGGACGTGGTTTATGAGAAAAAGGTAGTAGCCTGACTTCTCTCATACTGTCCTTTCCATATCTTTATCTTTTAAATTAAGTTGCTTCAACTGCATGCATCTGCTGGATTTGAATGCCATTATTTAATTATCCAGAGTCCATCTCTCTAAATACAAAACATCAGGCACATCTCTGGGATCACTCTTTCTCCAGAAATTTTGGGGATGGTCTAGTCTGCCTTGCAGCACAGCCAGCCAGACCTTCCCCCTCAGAGTAAAGAAAGGCTCTACAGCCTCCTTCTATCTTGTTACAATGAAAGGATGGGTAAGGAGGTAGCAACCCATACTTGATTTTGTCATGCGTTCCTCTCCCCTGCAGAACACACATGCAGGGAAGAGGTGATAGGTGTGCCAAGCATGCAGCAAGAGCCATGGAGCCAGCACTATACAGATTAATAGATGTCTCCATTTCACATCCCAGCACTTGGGTGCCCTACAGAAACACCAGTC
Source organism: Sakesphorus luctuosus (assembly GCA_013396695.1). Taxonomy (NCBI): domain Eukaryota; kingdom Metazoa; phylum Chordata; class Aves; order Passeriformes; family Thamnophilidae; genus Sakesphorus; species Sakesphorus luctuosus. The sequence continues at coordinate 1,032,084 of VWZD01008768.1, forward strand.
TTATGAACTTCTTAAGGTTAAAAATGCTTCTAAGCAAATCATTTGATATTCTACTGGTTTGTTTGACCATAGTTTAGGAAAGCACCAAGGGAGTTAGATTTCAATGCCTGGGTCGACAGCCTTTTCCATTAGACATTATTTGGCATACATTTCTCAGCTAGAAGTAGTGCTTCTGCTTCAAGAGTTCATTGAAGTATTCCTAAGCAATATATATGGCGTTTATTAGGATTTGTGCTGACAGTTCTTAAATCTTTATCTAGAAATAGTGTCTTTTTCCAGCAGCTTTCAGAGAAAAAGACATTCAGCTAGTACAGCTTTCACTAATAAGGACTGACCACCAGGCTACATCTCAATGAATCAGTCTATTACATGAGATTGTTTTACTGGTGCAAACATTAGTCGGAGGTAACTTTCTTGTAATTCTCTAGTATTTCTAGAGGATGATTAATACCCAATGTCATTTCACATAAACTTGTGTTTTCCTTGCTCCTCTGTGTTTTAGGGAATATATGTTTTATACCACAACAAAATCACCTAATATCTGATTTTGGACCTAGAAATTCCTTTTAATAGAATTACAAAAGCAAAACCAATTGTCATAACTTGAAAGAAATCAAACTCTCTATGGCAACTTTTGAAAATTTTTGAAGTATGCTTCTGTTGGATAACGTGCTATCTTTAGACAACCACATTTTTGGAGAGGAAGACAGAAAATAGCCGTCAGACTTCAAAGCATTTCTAATAGTTGGATGAGGGATTGCATTAGGAAGCCTGATGCTCATTTTTATCATGAAATGCTTCATGAATATTGTTTTCTCTTCTATTGTAATCCATGCTTGTTTCTTTTAGAAACCCAGCCCTTTGGCTGTTTACAATAGCATAGTGGCACTGAAAAAGGCTCAATTAGAGTTTGCCTATTCCTCCACAGTTACTTTCATATGTTTGTATTCCTTGTGGGTGTCACTAAATACCCGTTTCCTTTTTCCTCCATTGCCTCATTATTGTTATCTCTACACTCCTCCTTCTGTTCTATGTTTTTCTTACTAATTAGACACCTTTAACCCCTCGAGTTACAGAACTAAAATGATGTTTAACAGTGTCTCATAATTCAGTCTGCATTCATTATATCCATGGCCACTCCATGTTATTTGTGTAGTTCTTGGGACAAAGTGAAGGGGCTCTCAGGCTCAGAAAGTGTGTACAAATCTTGGCAGATGGTCCTTTGACTCAGGAGGAGAGAATCAAGGGGCACAACATTGGCAGCATGTGAAGGGGCTCATACAGTAGCAGAGGCCAGGAACTGTCTGGTGTGCCAGAAAAGGGATTAAAACTCCCAACTGTGTGCTCACTCTAGTCTTGTCAGGATTCAACTTTAGATCCTGCCAACTCTTTTAGGATAAGTGGGAGAGCTCAGTTGCAGGTTCTTCCTAGGCATTAGAGGAATTAATGAAATCTTTAATAATCTTTGCAAAAATCAGACTCTGGGGTTTTATCCAGCATACATGTTAAGCACTGGATGTGGATCAGGACTCATGTCGAAAAACTGTACATTAATCTGCTCTTCTGTACGGTCATCTTTTTTAATACTTAATGGGGTTTTGCTGCTCTTTTAGTGTATAAACCTGGCTGTTTGCTATCTTCTCCATTACTTCTCTAATGCTGCATTGTACCTCAGCCTTTTAACCAGAGAGCCTGGAGGACTGAGTTTTTGAATGGCAGCTGCATACTGTGTTTTCTTCACAGAGATCTTAGGGTAGCTCTGTAGCCCTTAATTGTGACTGAAAGACTCAATTGGTTCCTGTGTGCTTCTTTAAAGCACCATACAGATTAAGAGTGGTTCTCATTTTTCATTCACTTGTTTCCCATTGAGAGAGACTGCACAGATATTTTTTTATTTCTTTATGCTAAGTTCATGTCTATGAGGAAAATACATGCCTCATGCACAATTCACCCTAATCTCAACTGATGTAGCCCCTCCCTGGACATTTCACTAACTGCAGCCTCATGCAGTTAGAAAATGCTTTACCAGAGCAAGACAAAGAGACATAAACACACAAATGTAAATATGTGGAAACTTCAGAAGATTTTGTAGAACCTAATAAGTAACAAAAAATAACAAAAAAGAATCCAAATTTTTATTACTATGGACTCATTTGATAGATGACCAAGCCAAAGACACAGGACAAAAACGATCCCACAACACGTATTGTACTGAGACAATGTTCATAAGAAAAGAGGTCTAGTTTTTCAACCTACTTCTCTAACTGAGAGATCAAGAAATCCCAGGGTTAGATGTGGATGAATCATTGTACAGATACAAGTCCTTTGAATTAAGTCTTCCTTAATTTACATCAACAAGTTCAACTTTGAATTACTACCCCTAGGGATATGGATTTAGGTTTGGAAGTATCTGCTTGCATTAGTTCAAGTCAGTGCTGTCTGGGAAGCAACATGAAAAACCCAGAGGAAAAAAACATCATCCACTGATTAGTCCCATTTGTAGTGTAGATATGGGAGTTGTGGACTAGTAGGCTTCAAAGCCAGTATTTTCCTTTAATTCAGACTCCACCAGCTCACAGTCTGTCCATGATCACTCCGTTAGAGTGGACAAGAAAAGACGTGGGGTCAAATACAGCCCAATTTCAAATAAAAACACTATAGCTCCCCCAGAGAACTGTATCACATGAGAATGAGCCTATGTAAAACCTCAGGAACTTGCTCACTTTCCCATTAAAATTAAACCTACCTCTTCACCCTGAATTCCTGTCTTGAATCACTTCCTCATTGTTATTTTCACTATTTTCACTCTGCAGTTCTTATGGTATTGACTTATTTTGCTGCCCATCATGTCCAGGTGCAAGGGCTGCTCTAATGTAGTCATAAAATGTCATTGGTGGCAGCCTGCCAGCAAAGCAGAAAGAGTGGGCCTTTAAAAGCAATCCTGGGACACTTTTAGGGATAACATGGTATTTTGTGGCTCTTTTTCCTGATATTACCTACAAGCCGATAGATTGTTATGATTTTTAAGTAAAACCATTCTGGACTGGAAAATAAACTGAGAACCCAATTGCTCATCCCCCTAGGTATATGAACAGTTCTGCTCACTGAGCTGACTTCCCTTGAGCTTCAAGCTCAGACCAGACAGAGAGAGATAAAAGGCTTGTATCTTTCTGCTAATAATTCTGTCCACCTCAGTCATCAATACCTTAATACTGCCTGAAGAAGCAAAGAACTGCCTCTCACAGCAGTAGATTGGAGCTAATGAAAACCTTATTTGTCTCAGACACAAGAAAAAATAAAAAGATTCAGCAAGGAACAACTGAAAATGTAATTGTATTTACAATGAAAATAATGATAATAGTAATAGTACCTTGCATTGCTTTTCTACATTTCATATTATCAACTTTACCTACACTTTAAATGGATTAATGATATCATCAACATATTTTAAAAGCAAAAAAGACTAATAAAATAATCCCAGAGTAACTTATTGGTGGGTGGTGGAGTGTTATCCACAGTTCATAGAACTACCAGAATACACTAAGGCACAGATGGAAATACACACTCAAGAGAGAAACGAGGCAAATGAGTTGAGAAAACTGATTCCTTCTACAGGGGGGAAATACATTCTTTTAATGAATTGCAAATCTAAGCGTTAATCTACAGCCTTTGTCGTCAAAGAGATCGAGTTCTAAAATCTCTGCTTTGCATTACAAATACAAGTGGTGCTTTCCGATACCGTGTTCAGGTATCATCGGTGCTGGTGGTTGACAGGCAAAGCTGAGATTGCACATCACTGCTATGGCTTGAGGTGGCACTGGGGTGCTGCTTCATTGCATCACAGGCAAAGCCCGGCAATTCTCCCACAGGTACAACAGGCTTCATCTGAATAACTGAAGAGCCATTTTCCTGAAGGTAAAACCAGATCTGAATTACATGAGCAGAATGAAGGAGCACTCACATAGGAAGCACAGAATGAAAGAGTAGTCCAAAGTGTCCAGGGCTTGTGGTGAGAAAGGAGATGTTCTGTGCATAGTGAACACTGGATTTATTGACATTAATCCAAATCACTTGGGGGAGAAAATGAGTTAAAATTATGCTTCCATATCTGTTCCCAAAAAGTTTTAAATGGCTTTTTCAAAGGAAATGGGTTGAGTTTGACTTTCCTTCCTAAAATCATCTGGTGTTAGATTTAGCTACTCATTACATATGAAATTCAAGATAAGGAGGTCAGCTTCTGGTGGATTCCTCCTGTAGCAGCAAGTGGAATTCCTGAAAAGAAGTGAAGCTTAATGAGATAGCATTAGGAAATTTAGATTTTTCCTTATAGAAGCAGAAAAATATATTTGACGAACTTTTAAACAAGAAACTTCTAAAGCTCCTTTTGCCTTTGTTGTTAAAAACATCATGTCAGATTCATGAAAATCCATTTTAGTTTGTGCTTCCTACATTAGTAAGAGGAAATAGTAGTTCTGAGCCTTATCACATGGGAGCTTGCATGAAAGAGAAATTTGACTTTACCAGAATAGCATCTTCTGTCTTCTCTGCATAATGCATTCAGTTCAGCTCCATGCTGCTCTTTCTCCTGGCAGTCAACATATGCAACAGTGTGTTTATGCAAGTTTGACCTTCCTGTTCGTCCGTGTCTCATTTCTGTTTGCGTGAGCACTGTGAGCTGATAAAATCAAGTATATTTTTAAGGTCTCTCTATTTTGAAAAGCCTTGAAAAGAAGACATCTCTTTCTCTGACACAAAGCTGTTAAAAATAGACCAAACATATTCCTTCCCAGCACAGTCATAAAGAAGCCGTTAAAGCCCTTCATTTGTTGAAACAAGTAGGCAAATAGCATACAATACACTTGTCCTATGCCCAGTAAAGCCTCCATGAGGTACGAAGTTAATGAAACTGCATTCCCTGGTAGCTAGATAAATTACTGGCTCTGTATGGACACTAAACCTTGAATGTTTTAAGAACAACTTGCCATAAATCCATATAAATTTATAACCAAAGTTGACTTCCTAGTTTTCCTTTTGTTCCTATTCAAAAGAAGAAAATAGTTGCCCTAAACACAGCTGATGCCATGCACCCACACATTTTGCCACCTTTGGCATTTCATTTGATTTTATCAAGGTTTCAAAATTATTTTTTTTTATTTAAGCTACACCTGAATGCCTCTTTCCTAATAAACAGTTACTCTCTTTAACAAAACAAAAAATTAGATTCAAGTAGTTTGAACCTACAAATATTACTGTAACGTTGGCTTCACAGTTATCTTTTCAAAAGCACGCTCAGTGGTACTTTGCAACTAAATGAAATTAGCTAAATAAACAATTGGGATTATTTTTTCCTGACTTTTGAGACAAAAACCAGTTGATAATCACAAGTATGAAAGGAAAAGCCCAGCTGTAGCATTTCTACAAATCAACATGAAATAGTGAAAAAGGTTTAATTTCCAAGTTCACATAAAACATAGTAAAATGTTAACATTTCCTACAGAAAAAAAGTACATTCAAAAAAGATCACATTCCTTCAGATGAACTCATAGGAATATAGGGATTGTCCTGTTTGATTAAATCAGCTGAACTTCAGATCATGTATCATTTGTTGGATGCATATTTCAAAGATGGTTGAAATAGTCAATACTACAAAAAATATAGGACATTACCAACACAAAGGCCAGCTTTTCCTAACTGGAGGTTGATTTAATTGAACCTCCAAACCCAGCAGTACTAGTTTAACACTGTCACTTATGGGAACCCATTAAAGCTTATGGCTTTGCTACATTTTAGCATCATATTTTGCATAAGCTTTACATATATCAAGAAAAACTCTTCTGTCATTTACCAGAAAGATTCTGGGGAAAAAGATCATAGGTTAATTTTTAACATGAGTATCTTAAACCTGCTCAATTTTAATACCTCTGTAGTTTCATAAGTGGACTTAAAAAATTGTGACCTTTTGTGGATAGGAGAGCTGTTTCCATTGGAAAACATAATTATTATCACCTCACTTTCTGACCTATACTGGTATGTGCTTTCAGGAGAAAAAGTTTCATTGCCTAATCATATTTTGTCGATATGAGCTCTGGATTGTGGTCAGAGGAGTGGAATGGCAACCTGTATCATTAATGTTGCATTTGGGGCAAAAAGTTATAGTATTTAAAGTGGGACAAGGAGCTGAAGAAAAGAGAAGACAGTCCTATGGTTTAAAGGAATACAATCTGCTCTGGGGAACGGCATTAAAACTCTGCCAGAACCTACCCCTGATGTGTATTGTTGCATAACTAAGGAAACCAGTACTTATTAGAGGCCCTTAATAATGTGAACTGAATTCTTTGTGTAAGGGATATCTAGTTCTGGTTTGCAGATCTGTTACTTGAAAAGTAGCCAAATGGCTAATTTATGCTTTATAAATTGTATATAAAACAAATAAATCTATCTCAGCAGCTTTTAGTATTGTCCCTTTGACCTATCCTTCAATTTGTCTTATGTAAAATGGAAAGCATAATATCTCATAGAGATGTTGTGAAGATGAAGGCATTAGTTTATGATAAGAGCTCAGATTCCATAGTAAAAAAAAAATCCAAAGAAAACAACCACAAGCAAAACCCTCTGAGGGCATCAGTAAATCTTTCATCCACAGAGAGTCAGAGTGATGCAGTGAATAAGGCACTGACACCACAGAATGAATGAGAAAGATGTAAAAGAAAATATTAAATAGGTGGTTATAGAACAAGCCTAGGGCATGAGAAAAGATGTCATGAGCCAAGAGCAGGGGATGACAAATCTGGTGGAAGAATAAAGCAAATTGACTTAAATAGTGAGTTAAATGGATGCAGCAATACTTTTGATACTCTCTAACATCTTAGTAAATTAATTTTATATTATTTTCTTTGCCCTATCATAATAATGTCAGCAGTGCTGTTCCACAGATTTGGCTTTGTACAAGAAACACTTTATATGCAAGCAGTTTTTAACAAATGGGTCAAAGAAAGTATAATAAGTCAGATTCAACAAACGCTGTAATTATACTGTACCTCAGGAATAATAAATCCCTCTTAAAACTGCCTCAGCATATATATTTTATTTTATCATCTCATGAATTTAGTGTTCTTGCAGCACTCCACTCACCAGGTTTTCTTTGTTAATGGAGAGTGTGAGTAGGAAAAAAAAACAATAGAAAAACACAGTTGAATTATTCATGGTAATGATTTCACACCTAAACATTACATGAAAAACACTAACTGTGCTATTAAAATGGAAGGTAGCTTGACTTACTAGATGATTCTGAGAATGTTTCACTTGTGAAAATGTCTTCTGAACATGTTACTGGATGTGACATAATTGACTATTGAAAAAGTTTAATTGCAAGATCTTGGGTGTTGGAAAGCACTGGCAGGCAGTGGGTTTGCATTTGTATTCCCTTAGGGGCATGTGGACAGGTATGCAGAGGTCCTTAAAGAGAAGGCAGCCTTATGTCAGGTAATCTGAATCTCTATGGGGTAATTTTGGGAAAGTTACAAATCCAAGAAAAGAACTGGAAAGCACTAGCTCGGAAGACCTGGCATGGGGCAGCAATTTAAAGGGCCTGCACTAAATATCCAGTCTGAGGCTCAGCCTCGTAAACACACAACATGCCTCAAACTACATAAAACAAAGTGCGGGTTTTAGCACAAGAATGTAAAATTCACATCAATACATAACATCTTAAAAACATCTATGAAAAAGTTAATTCTAGTTCTCATTGCAGATGGGAGCTTAAAAGATGAATGGACTTAGAGTATGCTATCACCTATGGAGAGGCTGTCTACATAGATCAGAGTATTCTGTGCTTTGGTTGTGTTTGTCCAGACCTCTATGATTCACTTAACACAGAAAAATACATCCCTGCTCTGCTAGTGATGATGATGAAAATGGTTTGCAAGTACGGTCTTGCTCCCTGTTTCCAGTTCTTATGGTAGGGTGCGTACCATACTATGAAGCTGAAACTAATGAGAGGGACCCTCTAGGTTGGAGTTTGGTGTTTGTATAGCACCACAGCCCCCACCAGCTCTTTCACACCATGCAGTCAGAAGGTTGAAGTGCTATCACTGTCCTGATGGCATGTAGAACCAGAGCAATGCCACAGACTTAGGACTGAAATGAATGCAATGCTGGTTCTGTGGTCTCCTTTGTTTTATCTTCTTTTCCCTTTCTGGCCCCTGGAAAACAGTTTATATAGTGTCTTTTGGCTTTCAGTGAAATGTGGTAATTGAACCATTTTCAGCCTCAAAAAAAAAAATTACATTTTCAATTACAAATTTAAACTAATTGCTGGTTGTGCTGTTGCTTCAGCCTTGGGTTTTGTTTGATTAGCTCAAATATTTATTTGTGGGTGCCTCTCAGGAAGCAATTTAGCCCATCATCTCTTCTACAAACTTGGTTTTAAGCCAGAGGTTACCCTGCACAGAATAAGTTTTAAGCAAAAGTGGCAATTTGGCTCAGGCTGAGCTCTTTCTGGGATGCTGGCTCTTGCACAAGGAGCAATACTTTGGTAACCCTTGAAAAGGGTAGCATTGTCTTACAGTACAACAGCATCTACCTAGAACTCTGCTTCTCCTGTTTCAGGCCTGGAGACTGACTCTGACCTCCAGCACAGAGCTAAGATGACTACAGACTTCTCAGTTCTGTAGATAAAACTGAGTTTTACAGTAGAGGTGGAATGGGAGAGAAAGGAAGTAGGGGAAGGAAGGAAAATTCAAATGTAAAACAAAGCTTCGGTTAAAGGGCAAGTGGTACAGGCAATTGACTGTGATTCTTCTTCTGCCATAACATTTGACTCATCTTCTAATACAGACCACCCCTCCTAACCTTTCCTGTCCCCAAAAAGTGTCCCCATCCCACAGCTGTGCTTCCCTCATTCTCAAATATCTCTGCTGATATTCATAGAGGAAAGAAGGAAGTTTGTTTCAGTCAAATATAAGAGGGCTCCTGCTGTTCCTGGAAAGATCCACCATCTGTGAGAGCTGACACCCTCATCAGCACCACCCATCAGAGGAGTAGGTTAAAAGTGGGGGCAACTCTTCAGGTTAAAAGAGCTGATAGCAACCTGCTGCCCTTCTTTTCCTATGCTTGTGCAACAATGCAGGACATTCAGACCTTTCTGGGAACTTCGCTGGACGTGTGTGTGATCCTTCTGTTCATGTGAGATTTGGATCCATGCTCAAGCAAACCTTCAGCCTTTTAAGCAATTAGACTGCAGTTTATGTTCCTGTACGCTAAAACCTGAAGGCTGTTTTCATTTATTTCTTACTAAAACAGGCTGCCTCTCAAAATGCTGGGAGCTTGTTGCCTTAGTGAAAAACATCTGAGGGAAAATAATGTTGATACTTGGCTCACAGGCAGGACTGAAGGACAGCAGAAGAACACGATGCTTTAGCCATCTCACTGGAAAAATAAAGTAATGTCATTTGAACAACAGTAACCTCTGTAGGCTCCCCTAATTTAGGGTAGATACACATATATGTCATTTGATTTTAGAAAAAAATTCCTTCAGTCTGAAGTAGGAGGAATGGCAGTGAAACATACCATGAATTTTGTTATGATTGAAAATGAAAGAAGATTTCCCTTTTATGTTTCTGTTATATCTTTTTTGTTTTGGATGTTTTGGTTGGTTGTTGTTTTTATCTTGTTGTTGTTTTTGTTTTGTTTTGCTTTTTCTCAGTGGGGAGGCAGTTTAATAAAAGGTTCAACATGCATGAAAGTGAAAGAAAAGGAACAAGACCTGCATTTTAGTCCTGTTTTCCTGCTACGTTTCAAAGTGAAAAATATTAAATTTCCTCAGACCCATCGCAGTCTTCCTTTTTCTTTGCCTCATTGTGTATAGCATGTATTTGTGGAAAATAAAGAGAAATCTTGTCTAAGATCTCTCAACTGAAAATTTGGACATGTGTTTGCAAAGTTACAGTTTTCTGGGTTCAATTTTCACATGACAAAACATAATGTATATATACTGTATCTAACATGAGGGAGACTAAGATGATATAAGCCTCACTGGAGCTTCCCATTCAGCAATCGAGGGTGGGGAACAAGGAGACTTCTGAACTTCAGACAGTGTCACACTGTGAGACCTGCTGCTTGACAGTAGCTTAGCTATACCTGTGGCAAAATATAGACCACAGGGCTGTTTTGCTAGAGGAGCCATCAATGATTCAACTTTGATTACTTAAAAAGAAGGGGGGATGAAGGGGAGAATGAAAAACTAACTGAAATTTGGATAATTGCTCTATAGCAAAACAGGAGAGAAGTTTGCTCAGCAACAGAGGCAGTGACTGTAACCCCTGCAACAGGAGGGTGAGGTTCATGCAATCATCATGACTAGAATTCCTCCTTCAGAGCTTGGGTTTCATATTCTCCCCAGAACTACCTATAACATGCCAAATCAATAGGTAGATCTAGGCAGTAAGTATCACCAGGAGTGCCCAAGGTCCTACTGCTGCAGCCTCAGTACTCAGGAACATCCTGGAATCTGGGAAAGTCATCCTGCAGAGGTAGTAGAGGGGACAACAGACACATCAGAGGCACTCAGTAAATATGTATTGAAGTAGCAGACCAGGTCTTATAGTTGTAGATCTGAAGACTGAAAGCCATTTTGAACTCCAGAAAGAAAATAAGAGACGCTCTCTGAAGTCTGCCATTCACGCTTTTTTGAAGAAATACGGATCTCAACACACATTCAGCCAGACCAATCTCTCGTTATAAATGATCCACTTATGTAGGGCTCTGAGTGCAAATCCAGATTTGGGAAAAGGAAGCTTTAGAGGCAGGACTGCCTGGACGACTTTCGTCCACGGACTGGCATACTCTAAGCACATCTGTTCAATGCCACTGGATCTGAGACGCAGCTCTACTTGGGGTGAATGCAAGGCAATCAGTATTTTCATATCATCTTAAGTGAGGCACTCAAAATTGATGGATGCTTGTTTGGGGACTCATATTCCTTGACAAAAGTTATTTTAACCAGGAAGAAAAAGGCAAAAATTTGGTGAGGCTAAATTATGTAGCAAATAATTTGTTTAGTTTCAGATGTTAGTGATAACCTTTGCAGTAGGTGCACATGAGAACCTGACATTTTAGATTAAGAGCAGCATCATTGTGTTTAGCTGAAATGCCTCTTGGCAGGCAGTGAAATAAGTGGCTGCATATTTACATGCAAAATGCCATTTATATAAATCAAATCTTGATCACAAATACCTGGAGATATTGTTTTCCTGTATGCAAAGGTTCATCACGATATTCTGTGTGTTCTTGAGTGTAAGGCATGAATTAATCAACTGAAGCAGCATTCAGGAATCTCAGACAGTCAATAATGTAAACAAAGTTGAGTGCGGAGACAAGGACTCCACCACGAAAATCCATAGGATTGATAGTGAAGACATTTATTTCACACAGCACACAGGTTATATAGGGTTACAGATACATCTTATTGGTTAAAAGAATCACAACTCAAGCACGTTAGAACTTTTAATTGGATACAAGCTCATATCTCACAAGCTCCAATGTTTACATTATCTCATCCTGATGTTTTGAGGTTCTGTGTCCGGAGAAGCTAGGCCTAGAGGCACTCCCGTAAGAATGTACTGTTAAGGAGTAACCCAGGCTCGTTAGCAAACACCAGGTGTTCGGCCTTGCATATTTTCTCAACCTCTCTTGCTGGCATATCAGCAAAATTCTCATGACTTAGAGCAGCAAGCTTCTCAGCCTGGAGCAGCTTAGATTGTTCATAAATCCACTTTTCTGCAATAAATCTCTCAACAAGTCAATGCTCCTATCTTGGGCAGTATGTAGAGAAATGACAAAATCTCTTCCCCAAACCAAGGATTTTCAGATTTTATGCCAGAATGTTTACTGTGTGAAAACATCTTGAGAGCAGAAACCTATGCATTTAGGAACTCTAAGCTGGAAATAAGCTTGTTAATACCTTAAAAATAACTGATCACTCTTGAGAGCTAAAAACAGGGGAAAAAAGGAAAATGGAGTATCTTAAGTGAAAGAAAATTATATAAGAAAATTATATAAGAAATAACGAAGTACAGTGCTACTTAAATTCCTCACCTGCGATTAGACCCTCTGCTATGATCTGTTCTGGACAAATATCTCAGGTTTTAACACAGAAAAGAGAGAGGGGATTTGAGTCAGGGAAGGGCTAAAGGGATTTTTTTTTTTTTTAAGATGAGCATGTGGTGGTTTAACACCAGCCAGAAATTAACTGCAAATAAACACTCCCCTTTCCCACCTGCCTCTCTGGCAAGAGAGGGACAAATGCAGAAACTATGGGTTGAGATAACAATTTACTGAAAGCAATGGAAAAAGAAACACATAGAGAGAACAGAAATATTAATAAAAAAGTACACAAAAGTAGAAGGTGCTTTACATACCTAAGGTGTTCACCACCTCAGCTTAGTTCTGTGTGGCTGCTGGGACAAAGACAAGACGGCAGATGCTCCCCATAGGTCGTGTCCATGTGGCCTCTGGGACAAAGACTCGAAGGCAGGTGCTCCCTGCAACTGGCTCTCCCATCCCCGAGCCCAAGCCAATGAAAAACAATGACAACCCCCCCAGAAGCTGGATTGTCCATGCTGTGCTGCCCCGGGGTTTTTTTCCTGACTGCTGCATTCTGCCTGGCTTTGCTTGGGCTCTCCCTAAGAGTCATTCAGTGAAAATGGACTCCACCAAAGGACTGAACACTACTGAGCACAGCAAGGTACACATCAGGATCTCTTCTGTCTTTTGTCTGTAATTCAAAAAGTAACCTGCAGGTTTCAGAGACAAACCGCTGTTGAAATTTGTAGCTATCCTTAATAGAAATATAAGGCCTTTCAGATGCCCATTGTAACACTACCCCATCCTGAATGGTATAAAAGGGAGGAAAATAATCCTTTGGGATTCATCCTAACTGGAACTACTAATCTGTTAGCAGGAAAGATAGAAATCAGTTTTGCTCTTCCGCAGAGGCTCCTCTTCACTGCAAAGCAATAAGGTGGAATAGAACCTTTTTTGTGTCAAAGTCTCTAGAAGTGACTGCAATAAATGTGGAACTTCTTTTGGTCTGAAATGCCACAGGTGCTCAGATGATTTTCTCCCAAGTTACAGACATTATCTTTCTAGAAACCCTTCCTGTGAAATATTCAGCAATTTCAAACTGGATCCAAAAGCAACAGGATACGTTTAATCCTCCCTGTCTCCTTAATGAGGAGAAATGGAGACCCGGAACCCCACTGAACAGGTAGAGAAGTGTTACTACAGTCTTAATGTCCATTTTCTGAGACAGCCCACGGGCCTGATATGAGTGAGCTTCAATCAGATTTCCACAGAGAAGTCTGGTTTTATTTTTTCTGTCTGATATACGGAGAGATTGTCTTGTCATGGTTGTTTCAGTTGAGGACATCCACTGTTTGCTTTGCTCCATTTGGTTTCATAAAATGTCTAGTTTCTAAAAGACTGGTTTTGCTTTTATTTCTTCAGCTGAATTGCCTCTTGCTGCCTTAAGCAATTTCACTTGGAGAAGCTTGACACACTGGGATAAGGGATACTTATGGTAGCTCTGTTTGCAGGATACCTTCATCATACAAAAGATTAAAATCTGAGACTAGGTGATTTTTATGACATTTTTACATCCTTTTTTGTGTGCTTGTTCTATTAGGTAGAGTGTGATTGTTATCAACATATTTTGTTCATTTTTGGGATCTCCCAGTGCCGTGTTTTATGGGGAGAATAACTTCCATTGGCCCATCTGATATGACTGAAAAAAAGAAAAAAGATGTTTGCTTGGGCCCATCACCTCTTTTCAGATCTGAAAAATAATTTGCATGCTTGCAGGAAGAGTACTAGCTATGCAGCTGGCTCTTATCACACACTGTTCTCAGCTTTAAAATGTATGAACAAATGTATTTGGAATGATGAATAATAAATAATCTTTATCTCAACACACTCTTTTAGTCCACAAAGTCTCAAGAGGCTTCACAAAAAGTAATAAACTTTCTATAAAGAATAAAGACCAATGTGCTGCCACCTCCACAAGGAGAAGTGGCAAATCCTTGAACATACACAGGCCTCTGAAGAGGACAGATACACACTCTCACACAGAGCATTTGTGCATTGAAGCAAGCATAAAAGATAGGAAGAGTATTCCTCATACCCACAAGCACTTGTCTGTTTATGAAAAGTAAACTGGAAATGGAAGATAACCAAGGACAAAGGTTGCATTATCATGATTTCTAAACTGAAGTCTTAATTAGGTTTTAAAAAATAAATGGTAACCCATACTTTAGGTGAACTTGAAAAACAGAGTGGGACTGATCAGCTTGGAGTTTGCCCAGGACACCAAGTCTGAGACACTTGCCCATTGAGAAATCACCCAGTCCCTGTCAAACATCTGTCTTACTCTATAGTAAAGAGCACAGGAGCTGCAGAAGGGCAATGCCTTCTCAGGCCAGTTTCTAGGCATTTGCTAACCACCAGCTCAGGAGCCTACACTTAGGAATTCCCTGAAAACATTACTGCACTGCAGCTTCATGCACTTACCTTGCAAATTTTCCTTTGAGCTTTATTCTGCAGTTCTTTATGTCATTGGGGTAGCTAATGTGGATTGGGTTGAAGATACAACCCTTGATACCCTGTGGCTGAAGCCCCAGCCTGGTTTTACAGAACACAATTGCTACTGTGATAGTTTTATAGAAAAATGCTTTTAAGGCATGAGCGAGCAAACCCATGAGCTAAAGCCATGAAGGCTAAGAAAAGCAAAATAATAGACTCAACAGTGTTTGCTGAGATAGGGTTACTTAAAGCTCAGGGATTCAAGAGGAAAATACTGACATGAAAACCTGTAAAATCCTAGGAAAAGAAAAGCAAAGAATGGGAAAACAGCAAATCTGCAACATCAAAGATCAGTCTACACCAAGGAGCAAAGGCAGAGCCTTCCTCCCCTGACCAATGACTGCCTGTTCAGCAGACACTCACCCAGAATTGCAAGAATATTTGCCTGGCCCTGTAGCACAGTAGTCCCAGCTATGCACTGCATGTATCCACCAATAAATAAATGCCATCTAATCTGAAGGAGTTTTTTTTTTTTTGCTTGCAGATTCAACCACAGTAGAGACACCCAACCAAAAGCAACTCAGAGGCAAAATGCTAAGGAATAAATGAGCCTTTGGAAGAGGGACATGTACTTCCATCCTTCTTCCCCTCATTAATTCCCTACTATCTGTTTTCTCTGACAATCCCAAACTGTCAACTAAGTCCATGTTCATGGCAGCTGGTCATGTTACGGCAAGGATGCTGCCGGTTGAAGAGAAGAAAGGAGATACGTGTCAGGTCTTTTCTCTCACTTTCCTCATGGCTAAAGGAGAAGGAGCAGACATGGCGAATGAAGCCAGCAAGATGAGGCAGTTCAGAGTGGAACTAAAAATTAGTATTGCTGCCTTTGGTATGATGGTTGTGGAGACTCAGAGTATGCTAGTGCTAACCTAATTAGGCGAGAGTCATATTGTCTCCAAAAGGACATAGTCTAAAACTAGGTATTCCCTGAAGAAGGAAAACAAATGCTTTTGTCCCCTTCTAGTTGTTCTCCCCACAAGAAATACAGTAGTGCAGTAGGATTTTGACCTAACCCAGGCAGTAGGAGCTTGGGTGCTTGTTGCCAGCACTTGTGAGCTCCCAGTAGCCCAAACAGGAATGAACTGCATAAGCAGGGCTGTAGAGAAGGCCTGTGCTTTGCAGAACTGACACCACTGTGCTGCAGTACAGACCTATTCAGATCCAGCCTAGCCATGAAACCTGACTTACAACCCAAAGCTTGAATCCTTCAAGCAGATTTTCTAGTTCAAAGAAAGTGTTCCTTTTTTCCATTTTCATGTTTTAGAAACCTCTCTTTTTTAAATCAGGGTTTAATCACAAACAAACAAATGTTAATAGAAAAGATCACATGCATAACCCCTGCAGTGTATTTACCTATGTAAATAACATGTAATTTTCACTGTTTAATTACTGTTTCATGTCCCATTTCCTCCTGGAGCCTATATTTAAATTGGATATTTGCCTTTATCTACTTTCTCATAATGTGTCTTGATATGAATATTCATGTCACCATTGAGTGGTTGATTACTTCTGTGCTAACCTTGAAAATACTTCCTTTGCAACACAGCAAACAACCGGGTGCTGTGGTTGCATAACAGCAAAGAAAATAAAATACAATAAATAATGCTCAGGCTGTTTGGGATCAGACTGTATTCTCCTTTGTTTTTTCCTCAGCAGGTTTATTTTTCATCTTCTTATAAATTAAGCCAAGTTACTCCTGACTGTAGTTCCCTGAATTATAACTCTAGAGACTGGATTTCCTTAGAAAAGAACTGGTGCAAATAATAGGCAATGCAGAATTCCTGCACATTCCTCTCCCTTTTCTGATATGGGAGAGAAACAGTTTCTGTTGCAGCTGAATGCATATTTCTTTTTAATCATGTGAAATTGGAAAGAGCATTTTTACTGTTCTAAATCAGAAAAAGAAAGATATTACAGTCTGAAGGAGTTATCTGAGGGCAAAAAAGAGAGAAAGACCAATGGAATTAAGCCTGATCAAGTATCTTGGAACCAATCTGAATTTGAACCTACATCCATTATGACTGGTTTATATCACAAAGATTTGATGTTCAACAAAGGGGGTTTCTTTTCTTTTCATGGTTTTTTTTTTAATGAACAGAACAATTCATTTGGAAAAAGAATGGGAAGACATTATTTCAACACTTCTCTATTTCATAATTCAAGATCTGGGAAGAGAAGCAGGCTAATTCCCTCACCTCTTTTGTAGTTTAATCCCTAGGATGGAATGGACCATGGCCTGGCAGAGCCTATTTCCCCTACACTAACTATGGAGAAAGTCTAGAGGCTGTCAAACACAGCCAAATGTGTCCTGGGCTGGGTGACTCCCCACATCCAGGACTAATAACTTGTGACGGAAAGACAGACAGGCTTGCCAGTGGTGGTTAAAAGGGTTATTTTATGATGATGTCATATTGACTGCCAGCCACACACCAAAAAGGCTGTCACTCTTCTAAGTCCTCGTTTACCTCCTTTTGCGCAAAACCTACACACCACACTTTCCTCACCTTGCAGAGTTAAGCTCCTTGAGGGTGGTTCAAAGATGCCTACATACCAGCTGCTGTTCACCCTTGGAGCACTGAGCTCACAGCTAAGTAACTAGTCTGCTTTTTTTTTTTTTTTGAGACGAACTAATTACTTTAGTCTATGCTGCTGATACCTTCACCTCTAGGGGTATCTTGTAAGTATCTTCACACATAAGGCATCGTTCCTTAACAGCTTTGCAGTTATGACTCAGTGACTTCAGAGATTTCCTGCCTACAGAAGAGTAAAACCTGGTCTGAAGCATGAATTTACTTTTGTGAGAAGCCAGGGAGTGTCTCCTACTGAGACACAATTTTATTTCATGACCTCCACTGATTTCTCATGTGCTATGGAGTGGTTAAGGAAGGGAATTACAGCTGCTGAGAAAATGCAAAACATTTAGCCTGATATGGATCTTCACGTAATTAACGTGCAGTGGCTGAGACTCACCCCAGTCTGATGTTTCCCCTTCTTTTGCTGTCTCCATTTTTTGCCTGTAGAATCACAAGTGAGACTCTTTAAATCTACTGATTGATGGAGCTGCACAGAGGCCAAATATATTCATTCATACTAAGAACACAAATGGACACAATCAGTATGGCAAGATTTAGATATGGCAGCCTTTCCCCTGGCTCCTAATTACCAGATTTGTTACAACATTGGCTAAACACCAGGCTAAAATGTATCCCCACTCTTCCACCTGTGGGTTTTATGGAAGGAAGAACTCTAGGTAACAGCACCTTGTATTTCTCGGTGTTGGGGGAAATTTGAACTCAGAAGCTTGTATGCCCACCCCAGTCTATGCAGAACATAGCAAAGCCTGTGGCCTTGAAATAGCTTCAAAAGAAAAGAGACTTGCAGTAAGCAGCAGCAAGCAGAGACCAATCAAATCCTGTTGTAAAGCATAGACACCAACTATTAGCCAATAATGTGCTTGTATTATTCACGTGCTTTTAAAAGTATGAGATTTAAGTGTGTGTGTTATAAACAATAAATTGGAGCATTGACGATACTTCTGTTAAGGCAACGTCTCTGACTCCCGTGCCGTACCCTTGAGAGCTCAAAAAATATCGACATTTTTTACTTTAGCTCGGTGACAAAGGTGAACTCACTGGCAGAGCCCATTATTGAAGGTCAGATCCTAATCACTTCATTTTTGGCCAGGTGAGGTCATTCTTTACTGAGGACTGCTTCTTTCCCACATGATACTTTTTTTAAAGAGTTCTACTGTGTTATAAAAATGTAAAAATACAATTGCCAAAGTTATTAAAATTAGATCATTGCTATGTAACATAATGCAGTTTTTAAATCTGTGCAGGCTGCATCTTGCTCTTTTACACAGTTCAGTGTTGAGATGGACAAACGCTAAGTAACTCTATGAGGTACAGCAAGACACTATAAGATCCCAGAACTGTTCTGAGCTTTAAATAAGTTTCATATTTAATGATTCTATTCTGCCTCCAAATAAACTGAAAAATGACTAGAATCTAAAGCTTATTTGGGAAGTTGCCATAGTAACAATTAGCTACCTCTAAGCTTTTCAGCTTTATTTTATCTTTTTTCACTGTGGTGCCCTAAATTACTTGAATCCTCAATAGCTACAGTAATATATCCATGTCTTTGAACTAAATGACATGGTTTTGCTAGAACCCTCATTATGTGAATATTGATTGAATTTCTAATTGGGACTAGGCATCATCTTGCTGACAGCATCACTGCAAGAACCCATGTAAGAGTGAGGAAGATTAACAAAAAAGTAGAAAAAAAAAAGGATGCTGTTTCTCAAGGGAAGCAGACAGGGTTATCAAACTGAAGAAACAGTGAATGGAGTAGAATTAACTTTAATGATTGAGTTTATATGGACTACAGATCTCCTCTAGATGCAGTGCTGTTTGTTTCTGCTATTATCCTCTTACACTCTATTTAATAAAAAAGTATCAGAGGAACCCAAAGAGACTGATTTGATCTGTGGATTAAATAATTACATATGCCAGTGTAAAGGGCCTATTAACCCTAATTATTCTAATTCAGGTGCCTTTTCCACTCACTTTGTCCTGACATGAACAAACCTAGTAAAATTGTTTAATGAAATGCTGTGACCTGTATTTTCCTTTATTACTTTGTCTGTTGTCATTTGACTTTATCTTTGATGAAGCAGTTTCTGAAGTGATAGTGCTTCTTATGTAATTAAAAATAATTGCCATATTCTCAAGGATGAAATTGTGCCCAGGCATCCATACCTGGTGTTTTTCCTACTAACATTAATTCTCAGATGGATAAATCTGAGCTGCAGAAGCCACACCTAGTCTGGTATGTGGAGATCATTCTTTGATGGAAAATCCCTGAGAGGACCATACCAGTGTTTTCTTCTTTTAGAAACTCCAAGTGTTGCTGAGGGCAGACTGTAGGAAAACACGACATGGAGAATACCCTCACGAGCTTCTGTGTAAACCACTGCGTGCTGGTGCTACTCAATATACTCCATGCATGTTCTGTTTTCTGATTATCTTTTCAATGACTTCTGCGGATTGTTTTCTCAGAGTCACTCATAGCTGTAGGTGCCTGGATTTTCTAAGTTACCCCTCCTGGGCATGGTCTGGTTATCAGGGAGTACAGCAGGGCCTCATAAGGAGCAAACAACAGCCCCTCTGACTAATGCAGCTTCTTCTATTTGCCAGCCAAGGCAAAGAGGGGCAATGGAGGTGCCCCAGTAACTGTGATAGCTCCAAAGCTTAATTTGGCTCTGAGGAACCCTCTGGGTAGCAGTCTCAAATCTTACTTTTTCTTCTTGTGCTATTTCTACATCCAACTTTACAGTAGGAAACAGTGGCATTGAGAAGAAGTTTTTAAACATCTCATTCCTGTGTTGTAGCAATTGCCACTTTGCTTTCAGCCCCTAAGGTCTTCTGGGATCAGAGTTAGCACCTGGACTGTTGCATTCTACAGTCAGTAATGACCAGAAACAGCCACCTACCAGTATTTCTTGGTTGAGGCTGAAATCTATAGCACTAACACATGCTGCTACTCTCATGTCAGTTCTGCATTCACGGTATTTTGGTCACTCATCTTTCAAATCACTCCCATTTGTTTTGTGCATGGCCTTTATTTATTGTTCCAGAAAAAGGAGTGCATTTCCATCCTTTGGTTTGTTGGGGGGTTTTACCATAAAAACAGCATATTTCTAACTTCCCAAGTGAAAGTGGGAAAGTCACACCCATCTGAGGCACTCTTGGAAAAGGAAGTAGTCTTTCTTACATCAGATAACTACAACCAGTAACTGATAAAAACTGAACTTTAAATGAAGTGGAGCAAAGTAATTCCCAATTTCACTTGGTATGCCTTTTCTTATGTCAGTCCTAAGGCGACAGCAAAAAAGCAGATGACTTCACAATTGCTTTGATGAAAACAATATTCATCTGGATTACCCTTAAACCTGTCCTGGGGTTTAGTAATCACTTTAACTGCAGATAGCTTAAGAGAAATAGCTCAGTACTGGTTCTGTATTATTTTCTCCACATCTGAAAAGAATGTCTGCAAGGTTGCTGAATGTCTTTTTTGATAATAAAAGAACAATATCCTAAAGCAAAGATGTTAGCTGCATCCTCGCATCTGACAGGAAGAAACACAATCATTCAATGCAAATAAAATCTAGAAGAAAATGGTAAGGTATGGTCATTTTTGAAGCAGAGAAAATGATTCAGCAGCCATAGATTTCTTGGCTGCACTGCAGTTCTCAAAATTTTCATAATTTACATGACTAAGAGGTGTTTGGCTGCTTAATCTTGTAATTCACAGGGAAATAGCATCTGGCTATTTAGACTGTTATATTGACCTTGGAGAGCTTCCTGTACATGTTTTTCTCTGCAAAAATGCGTATTGCTATCACATAAAGCAAAAAAAATAGTAACACCAGTCATCAGAACGTTATATAGCATGAACTGGAATCTGTTCCTGGGCTGTACATTGTTTGAACTCAGCATAGGAGAGGACAGTCACGTGGGCTGGCAGAGTGAGTGCAATTTTGAGCCACAGCTGTACTCTATCATGAAAGGTGCAAATTTGAACAGTACAAAACAGTATCTATCACCCCCACACATTCCAGCCAAATCACCCTTCTCCCTTACAACAGCTACTAGTTTCTGTCTCCTCTTATTGTTTTGCTAAAATTATTCTGACAGACCCTGCCTTTAAGGCAAGATAGCTGGAGGTGGCTGACTGTGAAACATCTGACTTGCATTGCAGGGAAGATGGATGAGTGGATGAGGGAGAGCCACTGGGGCTGGGGACAGTGTCAGTGCAGCACTGGCCGTGGCCATTACTCACTGCCTAGCAGCAGGCTGCCGTATTGACAAGGGGATGAACGGTGCCGGGGAGGCTGGAGAGTACAGGCACTGCCTCCCCAGGGGGTGCAGGCATGCTCTAGCAAACACAGGGCTGGAAGCAGCTCTGAACAAGCTGACCACACATGAGACAGCAGGTGAGGGACTGCCCACCCACTCTCAGCAGTACTGGGACAAACATCACCTCTACAGGCAGCTTCTGCAAGGACTGCGTGCGAGTCAGATGGAAACAGCTACAAAGGCAGCTGCAACATACACTGCACCTCTTCAGCAGCAGTTTTCATCAATGGCTTCTGAAAGCACCTATCCCTTCTTCCTATTTGTTTTCCCAGGATAGGCAAGCTGCATTTTCTGAAAACTTCTCCCTTTGGAAGCGACTTGTTACACTGGGCACTAACCTCACAAGTAGCCACCACATCTTTAAGTCTTTTGGCCCTGGTTCCTGAGGCCCTCTGATGCTCTGTCTGCCATCTCCTCCCTCCTCCTGCTTTGCTCACGTGGACCTCTGGCTAGGTGGGAAGGCAGTTTGCCAATCCTTTCCTCTGAGACCTGCAAGCAGAGAAGCATCACAGCCTCAGAGCCTGCCCCTCTCCACACCTTGTTTTCAAGGAAGGCTGTGACCATGCACATGAAGGGTCTGTCTTCCCTCCCCTTCCTCTGGCCCACCTGCCTTTCTCAGTCAGACAGAGCAAGACCTCCCCACTGTGTCCATCACCACGTGTGACACTCAGCACAACACCTGAATGTACAAACATAACACATGCTTTTTCATACATATGCTTCATTTGTTCAGCCCTGTTTAATTCAGACACATTGATTCATGCATTTACTTTCCTTGGAGATAATAATACCAGCTCATACATACAGAATGAGAAAGGAAGTAGCAATAGCATTGAAATTGGCCTGTAACAGATGGTAGCAAAGATAGTTACAATGTCTGCTTGGCATACATCTTTGTTTCTTGGGTGATGTGACTGGTAGAGAAATAGTGGAGAAGGAGAGCAAAAGATTGTAAACCCTAGGTGTATATCTGGAAATGAAACAATTTTGTACATTCATTGCTTCTGTCTGGGAAAGAGACATCTTAAAACTCTATGAATTACACCCTGAATCTGAGGAGCAAAACTATGCCTTTGATTTCTTACAGAAATGTGCTGAGGTTTTTCTATAGTGAGCAGAAAAAAAGAGTGTGCTTTCAAAAGTATCTGGAGTCAGTTGCAAAAGGAACCAACTGTTAAGGTGTCCCAAGGCTGAAGCCTGGCACTGAAAGGCAAAATGCTCAGTAAAAGCCTAGTTTGTATCTTCTGCAGAAATGCACAGGTATTTTCCTTTGGTATTTGTGAAAACACATTTGGATATCACCAAGGAAAGCATTTATAGTTACTAGACACGAGAGATGCAGTAAGTGAATGACTGGTTGTCAAAAATGAGGGTTGGAATCACTGAAGTATGGGCTTTATCTTTTTTTCTCCCCCCCTGCTCTCCTTACTTCTGCAGTTCTCATATTCCCAAATGATACTGAAAAAGTTTTGCAATAATTTCTAGACTGGGCTGCTAATTTATGTCACATTACCCAAAACACACACTGACACTTGTAATGTTCATTATTACATATAAAGGTGTTTGATTTTTCATGGTGCTTTTCATGGTATCTCATGATGTGTAGCATCACTGCAGGGGTGTCCAGTGGCTTTAGAACACTCATGCAAAGGCACAGTCCATAAGCATCATTATGTTCCTTGTAAAGTGCTTGATCTTTCTGATAAGACAGAAAAATTCTTTTGCTTTACTGACTCACATTAAACGTTTGGTTTAGATTTTTCTTCTGCTCTACATGGACCACTGAAATAAGTTCACGTCTAGCATAAAATAAGTATAATGCAATGAAAGATGCACTGGAATATCACAATGCTTATAGTTGTCACATATCTTAAACCCACATAATTATACTTCTTTTCAGAGGCTCAGGTCCGCCATTAAACATGCACACCCCCCTTAAGCACATTTGTATTAAAAGCAGTTATTTAATAAATTTCAAGTTCTCTTCCTTAAATGTTAAAGGACAAACTTACAGAGATATGCAAATTTCTTTATGATTTTTTTTTCAAGAGGGTGGTACCGTTTTTATTAGCAGAAAGTTGAGAGCTACTTTGCTTTAAATTTTTTTGTTCATTCACAATTTGGTAGCTTGGTATTTAATAATATACTTTACTACTTTCATCTGACTAATGTCCATCATTAATTATTACAAATAATTATTTCTTTAAATTATCTCCATTTTTTTTTAATTAGACCTCTGCTGTTATTCGCTACTTGTAACAGTTCATGTTTTCTTTACATACATAACCCCGTATATTGCTACTAGGTTGGCAAGGCTGTTTTGCATTTTGTCTTGTGATTTGATAATGTAAGTGATACGGGCAAAAAAATCTAATAAAAAAAATCTCTTCCTGTATTTGGTTCTGTTTTCATAAGTGGCACAGCTGAAGGATGCGTGGAAAATAAAAGAGGTCAGCAAGTGAGGCTGAGCCCAAAGTCCTGTTTGTTTTTCCCCCTGAATGAATTGATCTAATCGAAGATATTACTTCACTAAATTTGATGAACTCTTTAGAAGGGGCTGCGAGGCACTTTAAAAAGAATTGGGAAAGACAAACATAGTCCAGTAAAGCGAAGCAAATGCCCCAAAACCTCCGCCTAACTTGATCATGTATGATGAGTCAAGCATAGGTTTACCTTTCTGTACCGTCTGTCTCAATCACAGGAACAGAGCAGCACACTTTCAAAGGCATGTGTTAGAAGTACCACATTTGTATAAGCAGACCTCTTCTTCCAAAGTCTGAGACAGCCCTGAAAACTGGAAAGACTTACAACAGGGCAGGGAGAGTCCTGAGCTCTGCCACTGCTATGTGGATGAGTTCTGAGGAGTCAAGTTCTCGGTCTGGACATCACGAAAAGAATAGCTGATAGCTTTGTTGAAAAAGAAGTTGTTAAAAAGTAAAAAAAACAAAAAGAAATCCAGCATCTTTACCTCTGCAATCTGTACCCTTCAATACACTAATCACTGATCAATTCTTTTATATTTTAAATGGAAATACAGATCAACTTCCCCTTAGAAATCTTCTAGTATAACCTTTCACCCATTAAAATGGCTTACTTTTTTTTTTTTTTACTGGACACATTTCCTCTCATCAATATTCATTGAAGAGTCTCATTCTTTTAAGCAAGGTCAAAGCATAGTTTCCCTGGTGTCAACATGCTTGGACTTCCTAAGATTGTTAGATTTTACCTTGGGTTGGCTTATTTGCATTTCCAGCTTGATCTCTGACCTTCACCAAAGGGACCTCAGTTATCCTTCATGCTGGATCCAAGCTCTAGTCATTGCCTTCATCCTTTGCTGATAATTTAAAAATCAATAATACTCTTTAATAAATTATTTTTTAAACAAAATTTAATTATGTGTCAGTACATGCCATTGCAGCTACTTTGTCTTACCATACCTTATGACTTAGAAGAAAGAAAGGAAGAAAAGGCTGGTCAGGCTAACCACAAAGGGCAGCAATGTCTTGTTGTTATTGCACTTCTAAAATTCTAACTTTTGGGGTTTGGTAAGAATTGACCATACAGCTGAGCAAGGAAGCAAAATCCATTATAAAGGTTTTTCAATAGAATGCTCCTAGGGAGAAATTTAGAAAAGGAAATGGTAAAATTTTCGATGACAACCATTCTCTAGAGATACCTATTGAACAACTGTAACAGTCAATACAATCATGAAACACTGATTATTGCTCTTTTAATAAAGAGAGATTGAAGGCAAGTTTGTTGTGCCCTAAGTAGTAAAAGTGTTTGCTCAAACCTCCTGTCTATCAGATTTCAGAGTATCTTTAACAACAGAAGCTACCTAGAGACTCTAAGTAATTCGGTTTAGATGATGTCATAAAATACCATTGATTAGGACGAAAGCTCATGCTGATTTCTTATTCTGTATGCTCAGGGACAAGTTCTGAAGTATTTCACCTGAGACAGCTACGTTTAAGAAAGTTAAAGTTAGAAAATTAACAAAACACAAGAAAGCATGCAGAGAAGCAGAGTGCTTTTTTCTCCCCCTGGTTCTCCCAGATTTGCTGTTAAATGTCATGTCTGTAAAACTAGCTCTTGACTATTTAATGTGATAACCTTATAGGAACTAGGTGAACACTTCTGTAAGTAGAGAGGTTTTAGATACACACAACATAATTCTAACATGCCCCTGCCCTCAAAATGAGCTAAAAAAATAGCTGGGACATTATTGCAGTAGTCCGCATGCTCCCTATCCTGCCTGGTATCTCCACTGCAAAGATTTTTCCTCTCTAAGTTTAATTATGAATGATAAATACATATGAGCCTTGCTAGCAAGTTTCTCTTTCATGTGAATTTGCAACCTATTTAGAAAATGAAGCATTACAGCAGAAATAGACACATTCATGATTCATGAAAAGCTTTAGGCACAGACTCAGAAGGACACTTCTCAAATCTGCAGTGTGCTCCTTCCTATTCAAAATGTATCCATTCAGATGTATGTTTCAAGATCATAAAATTCAGTAGGAATTAAAAACATGCCTCAATACCTTCCTAAGAAGGCATTCTCTGTGAGAATCAGGCTGAAAACTCTTAAAATAAAAATGTCTGGCTATGATTTATTCTTGTATTTGTAGTTTAGAATCCCTAAAAACAACCTGCAATGTGTCCCACTGTGGTCCATAGTTTTTGGAGCAGAACCTTAGTAACCAAGTGTTTCACAATGTTTTTATCCTCAAAGGTCTCACAGTAATCAAAGCATCATGAAATATTAAAAATTGATGACAGGTTATGGGCAATAATAGGTGCTCAAGAGATCTGCTATGTCCAAATCTGAGTGTAAGAAATTGTCTTGCTAAAAGGGCAGGAAATTTGTTTTCCCAGCAATTAATCTGTTTGGAGGTGTTCTTTTTAAACAGAGTTCCCTGGCTAAATCAGTAAGTGTTTGACTTGCTACCTAAAACTGTGTACCTTAAAAGGGTACCTGTAGTCTGCTTTTCATTACCCAGTAATTCCAATATTTGAACCACCATTCTGCAAACAAGGCCACTGCCTTACCTCGGAGCTTGCAGTTCCATACACTGAAATGGAGATAACATCCTGTTCACATGCATATCTCCACAATTTACCTTAATCTCCAAAGGCATCACCAACCGAAGTACATTATGGTGTTGTGCTCATGAGTTAATGATCAGAGATAGATTTCAAGGAGTCACTCCCAGTTAGGCATAGCATAGAGCATTTCTTCAAAAATTCATTATAATGATCTGCAGGCTATTTCTCATGTGCTTTGAGTCAAGACTTACACACATCTGAACTCATCCCAGATGGGATTCAAATAATCTTGAGACTGATATTGGAACCCCGTGCATCTTGCACAAGTTGTTGAGTAATTTCTTGTCCATATTTTCATGTATATATAGATTTATATTCACATCCCTAGTGAATATCTATATATTGGGCAAGACAGATTACCAGATTCATCTGGTAGGGCATGATATATGTTCATATGGATAGCCTTCCTCCAAGGAAACAGTATCTCCCCAAACAGTACAAATATTCATCTCAAAAAGATGTTCCTCCTCTCTCTGGAGAATCCTGTCTTCCATACTGCTTTGCATGGCAAACCCCACTATCTTACAAGAAGGGGAGAAGCTCAAGGAAGACAGTGAAAACTAATCCACGATGGACTTTCTGGATTTCCCATCCTGCCCCTTGGTTAGGCTCCTCAGTGAAGGCTACCAGCTTCAAGGTAGTTCACTATTCTTATTTTCATGCTCCTTAGTTACACATAGATGCCAAATAAACTCAGTTGATTCACTGTGAAGCATTTATTTGGGACTTAAACTGCAACTGTTGCTGCTATAGGGTATTTAAATATAAATAGTACGTCAGAAGTGATATAAGACAATAGAACAAATACAGTGGCAAGATACTCTTTGCAACTACATAACACAAACCAGATCCTAAATCACATTGTATCTTTAATTGCTTGCCTTAGACTGCATTAAGGGAACAGTTTGGAGACATTTTTTTTTCTCTTTTCCTGTTCTATCATCCCCAACTCTATATTGGTGAATGACCCTTCATAACTTGAAATTTCTACTAACAGGTACATGACAGATAGTCACTGTCACTTGAAGAGGAAATGGAGGCTGGCAAATTATCTAGAACAGAGGCAAAAGCCTTTTCCAGCTCAGCACATTCATGAAATGCTTGTGTTGTAATTGGGAATCTTGGAAAAAATAAAACAAAATCCAAAGCAGAGGATTGTTGCAGTTTCTGACAAAATGAATTTAAAAAAAAAAAAATCACACAGTTAACATCTTATATTGCTTCCTTAAGAACTCCATTGTGGGCACTCCTTTCTGGTGTTGCCTTGCAAGAATATTATGGCTGCCATTGGAATAAGTCAGGTAAAAATTCCGCTGTTCAATGTGTTACAGTTGATGGTTGCTCCTTTTTTTATAAATGTGTTATGGTTTAGCCAGGTGGGCCTAAATTTAGGCTTTAAAGATCGTATTAGGCCTAGAATTGTCAGCTGCCTTGAGCTGGGCTGGGCTAGCTAACAGCTGACTTCTTCTAGCCAATAATTTTGTATTCCATACCATCTTACATCATCTCAATAGGAGTAAAATCCAGTGTGTGGGAGTGGCTTGGTCAGTTCTGCCATGGCCGAGGTGCAGGACGAACGTGAAGCAGCTGCTGCCTTGGAGTGGGCCTTGTTCCTGTTGTTGCCGCTGCTTGCAGTTTGTTTGAGTTCAGAGAAGTAGAAATATTTCGTTGTTACTCTTTCTGTTTTTTGCTAGGTGTCTTTTAGAGTGCTTATGAATTTCGAGTAATATACTTCATATTAATTGGGGAGTGGGAGTTTATTTCTTGTTATATATATCTCGTGTAAGTGTGTGTTATATTGTAGACTTCTCTTAATTTTCTCTTTTCTGTATAAATACATGTAGTTAGTTTCAGCATAAACCTGGTTTAGAAGGTTTTTTTTCCTTTACTTTGCTGGCTGGGGGGGAGGAACCTTTTCTCTGTACTTGGGCAGTTGGCATTTTGCCAGCTCAACCCAAGACAAAATGATAGTTATTTTAATATGTAACTGCATGGATCACAGACCTCTCTCACCCCTCCTATTTGTACTCCTTTGTGTCAACTACAGCTTGCAATTATGTTTCTAACTCTGGGTATTATAAAGCACTCCAGTTTCCTCATTTTAAATTTGATTTGGTAAGTCTGTGCTTCAAAATCACATTCCTGTTGATTTTGTACACTGTAAAAAATGGACTTTTTGATAATATTTTGGTTTAGAAGGTTTCACAGTTTGCATAAAGTAATTCAGACTGGACAAAGCAGTAGCCATCCAGAATTCTTATGTCAAATTGATGAATGGATTTCCCCTTGTGGGGAGGTTCATATTTCACCCAGATTCAGAGTTTCCAGTAGTATTTGAGGTATCAGCAAATCAGAACTATGCCAGAGCTCAATCAATTTAACTGTGAGTAAGAACAGAACTGGAAGCAGCTCCCATAAGGCAGAGAAATTGAAGAGAGAAAAAAAGAGGGGAGTGAGATAATGTTAATTGGCTCCTTGACATGTTACCATTTCCTGCTGAGCCAAGTTTCAGATAAGACATTTGAATGTGGATAAAAATGCGATAAGCTAGTTTTAGATGAGTTATAAACTACATTTCTTCATCTACCTACATATCATTACATTTTACCATTAAAAACACTCAGTCTAGATGTATCTACAATTTAAATATTTTAGAGCTTACTATGGATTAAAGTGTTACATAGCCTCAGATTTCTCATCTGTAGCATAAGCTTCTTGAGGAACCTGAAGAAGGAGCTGTTAAATGCTACAGTGAGTTGTGTCACTGTGTGAAGATACCTATATATGATATTTAATGCATATTTGAAGTATATCTGATCTCTACCTAGAGAAATTCAGTGGTGAGAGGGAGAGGAACCTCATGAGAAATCACTAGAGGATCTGATGATGGATGAGAATCAAAGGAATCACCTGGAGAAGCATGCAATCATTTGTAAAAGATAACCACTGTCTGTGAATACTCACAGCTTAGGAGAAACACTGCATGGATTACAGATGAACGAGAACTTGAGTTCCGAAGAATAGAGACAATGTTTACAGTGATAATGCACGTCAGGGTGTGCTGGCTTTCTGATTCACCTTAGCCTGGAAACAATCGGTGAGGGGGGACGGGAGACTGTTATGCTCAAATTCTTTGGAAATGAGTCCATGGATTCTTTGGGGCATGGCTCCAGACTGAGCTAGGAATTTGGTAGATTGCTCTTAGTGTATGTAAGCATGAATATCCTGCAAATGGTACTTTTGCATTACTCTGCCTTTTGGTTTTAATATAGTAGTCTAAAAAAAGACAGAATTTTGAGGGTATCAAGGGCAAAAGTGAGATCATGACCTATTATATATTATGTGATATCATGTATTAAGTCACAGCCTCCTTTAATCTCTTAAAGAACTCAAACTATCTTGTTTGACCCAACCTGTATCTTTTCTCCCTCAACTTTACTATCCCCATTCTCCTCAGATGGGCCACTGGTAGGATAAAATAAAACATGACACAATGACTAGATGATTGGTTCAGAGAGGTGAAAAATTAAACACAGAGCACTGCTTTTTAAATATGAGAGCTTTTAAACATTTTCTGCAAGAAGATGCAAAAGAGAGGACTTGGTTCTTGACTTTTCAGCCATAGCAGGTTTGCTCCCACTCAGACAGAAATCATGAACTTGTTCAGGGAACTGGCAGGTGAAATCCTCTGGCCTTTTATAGAAACTCCAGTTTCTTATCACAGTAGTACCTTAAAATCTACTAATCTGTTGTCAACCATGTCAAGTGCAATAGCTCTTCATACAAAATGGAATCTCTGTTGCCTTTATTCTCTTGGCAATGGATCCTGTTAGCTACAATTTAGTTTGGCAAATGAAGAATCTAGAAGACTGACATATTAGTTCTTTTCAAACCGCCTGCTGAGGCTTTAATTCCAGGAGACTGCCCTATAGCCAGCCCTTACATTTCTTTCACTACATCTTGCATATAAATATTTTACTGTGCTCTGATATAAAAGTTTGATAGAATTCGAACTGAGAAGGCATAGATGAGACAAGGATATTCAAGCTTATCTTTATCAAATAAAAACGCTTTTTATCTTGGCTCTCGTACCAAAGCAATTGTGAAGAAAGTATATTTGGTGCTATAAGTTTTGCAGAGACAGGCATATTTTATATTATTGTATTAATCAGGAAACACATGTTTGGCTATTATGATATATATCCTACTTTATAATGACAAATGACTGACCTCAGTGGATAACCACACAAGCAATGTGATTTTTACCAATGCCAAAAGGGAGATTGCTAAGCTGTTCTGAGCCATAACAACTTCAGTAAGTCACACTCACAGAGCATCTTTTCACTATGACTGAAGTGTTAAGAGGCCAGGCTTTTGTATAAAATTATACTAATTTACTAAATGTCTCTATGATAAGATTTCTCTCATTTCATCATGAGCAGAACAGTGAAAGTAGATGACAAAGTTTACAAGTAAATTGGTTATGAAATTCTGGCTATTTTGTTGATAGAAACAAAACAAATTATGACCTTATAGGTAGATAAATATACTCCAAGCTTGAAAATATGGATTACTGAACTGAAAAATTATATCTTCTTCATTATAATTGCATAACCCCTAAAAATAGCAAAAAGTGTATTTAGAGGGTTGAGTTTCAAGAGTCTGAAAATTAATGGTGAAGAAGTGATGTAATTTGGGACTAATATGTTTCAATTTATCAAAATGTGAGACATGTCAGGATTTTTCTAAATAGAAACTGAAAAATGCCACCTGCCTTGCAGTTACCAGCTCCAAAATAGCCAATGCTATAAATAGTAATACAAGTTTATGTGCTATTTTCCCTTTTAGTAGAAGTTTCAAATGCATTGGCCTTGACACCATACCCATGCTTCTGTCATTTAACTTTGTTTTTCCATTTCCAGAAACAAGATGCTTGTACTGCAAAATTTGCCCACAATAATTCCTTAAAACATGGTTTATTTTTATCCTAAAAAATAAGTTTAAAAATTCAAGTCACTATACTTCCCAAACTGCTCAATGTTGTTAACATTCTCCTTTCAGCTTTGCATCATATACAAGGAGCATTTCATTTGCCTAATGAAAAACATATTTAAACTAATGAGTACACAGTGTTTTTATTTACATATGTAATTAAAATTTACCACTATTAATAGCTGACAGAGGGGAAGGGAAAGTGTGATTATTTCAGTAAGTGCACACTCTTTCAAGAGGATAGCACTTCACAGGCAGCACCAAAGTTAGAGATTAAAAGTTGTCATCAGTGTGGGGAAAAAATACAGCTCTGAGGTGTCCTAATCCCCGTGGTGCACTTCTGAAGACAAAGCCTTTGGCACTTTCCTCCTCCCTAGGTGCACCAGAATTGATCATCCCTTTATAGAGCCCCTGGCTCCTGTTGCTGCTGCTCCCTGGAGGAGTGCGGGAGGGTTCTCCCACAGAACCCATGTCGTGTTTTATTCTGAGAGAACAGAGCTGTGGGCACCTAGCAGACGCTGTGCTTCTCTGAGCCTGGTGGGAGGTCGGGTAAGCGAGGGAATATGCTCCTCTGCAGAGATGCAGGAGAGAAAACTAACACCAAATGTACATCAAGTGAGGAAGGAGAACCAGGGTCACTTGCTACAAATTGCACAGGGGTGAAAACGCTAAAGATGGGGCTGCCTTGCAGCAGACAGCAGCTATCTGACATTGACACACAGACAGGACACAGAGAAGTGAGATTAATCAAAGAGTCAGGGTTACAGAGATCTTTAGCCCACCCCATTCTTCTTAGAAACACAGTTCAAAGACAAGCATCAAACATCAGCTATCTCCGCATGGACAAACATGGCAAAGAGTGCTAAATCTTCCACCTTTCTGCTGTTATCTCTCACAGATGTTACAGAGCCTGCCAGGGGAAAGCAGATTTCTGCTTAAAGCTGCACTATGTGCAAACATGCTCCTGCTGAACAGTGCTGTTACTACAGCACTCTCTGTTCTGGCAAGGGAAATTTTATCAGCAGCACTATAAAAGTACTCATATTGAATCCTTCATTATTGATATGCACTGATATGCATTTTTCTAAAGATTTTGTGAATACTGTAATCATAGCTAGGACAAAAAAGTATTAGTAATATACATTAAAACAATCTTACTGCAATTTTACAGGCAGCAATAATTTCACTTTGATTTGAAACTTTGGGTTGAGTTACCCATTTTTTAGTTAAAGGAGGACTTATGAAGAGACAGAAAAGATAAAGATATAATGATACATGTACTGAACAGTGGGATTTCTTTAAACTGGCATTCTTGATCAAAACTTTTTCAAATGGAAAGAGAAATCACAGACTATAAAAGCATCACCTGCTTGTTGCAACTGAATATGTTTACCTTGCATGGCTGGATGCAGTCACTCCATACTTACCTGGTATCTTCCCGTGTGAGTGGGAGAAGGGTCAGCAGCACCAAGGGTGGTCAAAATAATCATCACTAGTTTGCTGGCATGGACAGATACTCACATACTGCAAGTTAAAAATGGTTTGAAAGACTGAAAGGGTGTGAAAACTCCAAGTCCTAATGTCCAATGATGAACTGCTACTACAGTTAACTTTCCTAAGGTGGATGGCTTTGAAAAATGGTGAATGCACTGAGAGGTGCATATGCAGTTCTGAGGTATAAGTGATTAATGACGTTAGGGATAATTTTGCACATACAATGTCTGTGCAAATGCCTGGATAGAACCATGACTAACCACTACAGCCCCGGATCTGGATTATGCAGAACGCCCCTCGCGCTCAAACACCTGGCGCGGGTTTACCGGCTGTAACATTGCGGCGTCTCCAGGTGGTGCTGTTGCAAATGGAGTCGTACACTATTATGTGAACACGCAGGATTTTGTTATTTCTTGGAGAAACTTGTGAGTTGTGAAGATCATTTTAAGAGCTGAATCAGTTGTTCATTACCTGTATCGTTCTAACGCTCAGCTTCAATGTGCTGTTGCTGTTTACAGCATATGAGGAAACAAAAGGACTATCCGATACCAAAAGGCTGGAGATAACACTTAGGAGTTAAACAGTCTGTAAGGAAACTGGCAAGCAAATCTGTAAACACAGACTAGAGGAATCACCAAGTGCTATGTACACTATAAAACCAATCCTCTTCACACTGCCAGAAGACAGATTCAGGATCCTACAGTTAGGTAATAATTTATTCCTTTCTTCCTCTACCTTCATTCATGGCCTCAGTGTATGTGTTGGGGGAGAACAATCAAGATGATGGCTATGTGAAAACACTGTCCCATGTAAAAGGTGCAGTGCACATCTCTGATTTGTGTATTTCCAATTATACCGTATCAGGAAGCATGAGCAGGGTTGTCAGCACAACAGAGTCAATATTGTTGTGAAAGACTGAATTGTATTCCTTCTCACCTTCTGCTACATTAACAAAACTTTCTGGTAAGTTTTGATTCTAGGATATTTGCAGTAGCTGTTGATGATGCATTAAGCAGAAAGAATATGTTGATTTTTAAACTGCATTCAGTTGTTACAGTAGGAATATTTGAAATTATATTATTTCCAAACTCCTAAGATTCATAGTGGAGTGCTCTAACTATATTAATTATGGAATACTTAAATTTTATTTTAAGAGTTAACTTGCTAACTAATTGCAGCATTAGAAGTGCAATTCTAGAATTTCTTCCCTCCCCCCTGCCATCCTCCCCAGAGTTAATTAGTATTTCAAAATTAAATAAATTGTAAGGCTGTGGTTAAATGACTCTGGAAGGTTCCAGATAGTTGTAACTGATAAAGTTGCAGCATCTTATGTTCTACTGACAGTCTGAGCTCCCAGAAGAAACATTAAAAAGCATCTCAGTACATGCTTTATACATGACAATCACTGAGTTACATTAAAACATATATGGTCCACGTTGAAGGAACACAGTTTATGAAATAGTATGAAATGGCTTTCAAAGAGAAAAAAACCCACTCAATATATGAAGATAAGTTTCACCCCATCTTTCATTTTCTTTAAGCTTATGGATTTTTGTAAGTTTCCCCCCACCTCCCTTCCCCCCGGAAATCCATTGATGGTTTTGCCTTGAAAATTCAGCATATTTTCATGAGAGTCATTTCCAAAACAGCAAGGGAAATGTATTGCTCAAATACAAAGATATTGCACACAAAAATAAACTGGTCAAATAATGTAGCTGCTCTGAATTATTCACAGCTATCTCACAAGCATTGCTTGCAATACAGCAACCAAGTAAATGGACAGAAAATGAGTTTTGGCATGATTCTAGGAATTAGCATTCTTCATTTCTATGGTAACACTGATAAAAGTTGTTACTAATAATAATGAAATGCATACAGAATAAAAACAAGGAAGCTAAATAGAAGACATCTATTGTAAGCTTAAGTGTTTTTCCCTTTTTAATGGGAAACACATGTACAAACTTGCACACATCTCAACTTTAGTACAACGCAGACTAATGCATATATTATTAGCTTATTTTGCCAGCAAGTAAGGACAGATGTTCAATGGATACATGTGCAGCCTAGGATAGCTATAGGAAGACTACTAAAATAGAAAACTGTGAGCAGAGATTGTGTTGGTTTCACAGGCATTTTGTAGAATCATAGATTCGTTACAAACTACTATTGAATCCAGGGTACATTAAAATTTGTGGAAGATTTACTCTGACAAGAATGACACAATGGTAAATATACGCAGAAGAACCTTTGGGAACATTTGCCTAAGACTTTTACAGTGTGCCGTAGAAAAGAACTTCCTTTACCTCCAGCTACTAATNTTTCCTTAGCAGGGATTCTCACATCTCAGTTGTAGTGAAAGGAAAATCACAAAAAATACAAATTCAAATCTTACCATCCCCTCCCCTTAGTGGAAAATGTGTGAAGGTTCTGATGACAGAGGAGAGAAGTCTGATCCCATCATCAAATAAATCAAAATCCATTACAGGGAAACAAGAAAGAGCAATAGGGATGAAGAATTATAAAACCTCATCTTCATGTTAATCTTTCCCTCAAATACAATTTGAATGTGTAGGAAAGCTCTACTACATTTACATAACCAGGGCTTCTTGTTCATTTTCACAGGGTTCTGTACTTTTAAGTTCCAGATAGAAGGAAAAAACACTGAAAGTTGTCAAATATTTTCAGCTTTTGGGTAGAACTGAATACCTGATCTGAAAGACATTTAGCAAGTCTTCCAGGACATGCTCAAAAACACAAATAATTTAGAGAGACTGTGGGGGAGATGAAGCATTTACATGAACCAGCAGAAGCGAGAGCAGCTGGGGGAAAGCATTATCTAAATCATCTGGAGATAAGATTAATACAACACATACCACATGTACACTAGGAAAATATATTTGGACAAAAGATACAGGGTGAAAAATGACAAGAACTTTTGAAAGGAGCTATAGTCAATGCTGTTATTGTCTCAGCCTATGGTCCTCAAGTGCTCACCTACACTTCCCTCTGCTGTCTTGTGCTTTTGCTTCTCCTCCTTTGGGGGCCAAACCCCTACCCTCACCTTACATGCCCTCAGGTCTGTACAAGGGTTCACACTCACCCTCTGGGTAATGCAGTTTGAAAACTCTGTCTACAATATTGTCTGTTTGATAAGCTTGGTGAGGACTAGACACAGGAGGCTCCTTTGAGAGTCCCAGCCAGGAGAGTGGCTGGATGACCACTGTAACTTCCTGTGGAATGCACCCTGCTTGCCTTGCACGCCAGGCATACCACACAGCTGAGCAGTTCAAGGTAGGAAGTGAAACATTGCACATGTATTTTTTGGCATAGCTGCATATAAATCATGAGATTATTTCATTCTGCTGGCTATTCCAGTCTGTAACTATTAAAAGGAATTGGATGACCAGCATCCAATGGTCATCCAGGTCATGCCAGGGTGGAGCTACACCAGGGTAACACCTGTCTGGATGGGCTGGGGCAGTCAGGTCCTGTGGAAAGAGGTTGCAAGCCCCTGGACCAGACTGGTTTTCTCTAACAGAAAGGTATTTGTAAGCACCAGTGGTAGCAGAGCTTGGGGAAGAGTGAAGACCCCCACCTTGCTCCTAGCTTTTCTCATCAAAGAAGTTTTGAGACTAGCAGTCTTATCTTACCCCTGGAGATTAGGAAACATCAAAGACTGAAGCCACTGGAGACAGAGGTACAGCATTGAAGTCTTGGTATTGTCATTTGACTAATCTGTTTGGTAAGTGTCTACTTTTTTAGCTGTTACCATTTAGATTATCATGAACTACTTGCCAAACAAGTGTCTGCTTGGAGTTTAGAGGTTTGCCTTGTTTCTCACTCTATTAGAGTATCTCAGCCATCACGGTTATCCCCCAGTTCCCTTATAACAACAACCAAGACAGTGCAGTGCCAGAGAAGCTTCATTTTGTTTCTGATCCCTGTCACTGGAAAACAGTCAGAGTTAACACAAGTGGTAAGAAAATGCTGGCTGGTCTGGAGTGCCTTGAGTTGAGCCTCCAAACCCAAGAACATCACTGGATATCAAAATTTTGTAAGGATAAAACTTGCAACAATAACCACTAACTAAACATGTTTAGTAAAGGTACTTCAGTCCCTGTTACTTCCCACCACACCTCAGTGCAATGTGCCTCATTTGTCATGGTTTCCCCATGAAAGAAAGCCTTTCCACTTGTTTCCCTGAGAACCCCATCTCCTAAAAAAATGTTAGGAAAGGCTGAACTGTTTGCAATCAGTATTACTATGGAATTGAGCTAATTTGGAGAGTGAAACACAAAACTGAAATAATAATCTTTTATTTGCTCAGAGAAAACATTTCAAAAGACTATCTAAAATGCTCTTCCATGAGGGATATAGAACATAATTTAGATGCCATGTATGTCACATGAGTTATTTTGGAAATTCAAGCTGGAATTTTCTCTAGTCATAGCTGTACACAAATCAAAAAAATTAAAAAAATTATAATGCGTAAGATATGGGTCTTCTAGGGATGAAGAAAACTCATTTGAAGGGTAATTTTCATAAACATGAAATAAAGAACAGATTAGAAGATGTGCAATCCATGAAATATTAAA
Organism: Sakesphorus luctuosus; assembly: GCA_013396695.1. NCBI lineage: Eukaryota > Metazoa > Chordata > Aves > Passeriformes > Thamnophilidae > Sakesphorus > Sakesphorus luctuosus. The sequence continues at coordinate 1,069,828 of VWZD01008768.1, forward strand.
AAGCTTCATTTAGGTACTTGCTATAGGACTTAAAGTTAAAAAAAAAAAAAGAAAAGAAAAGATTGACTGGCCTCACAGGTTGAAAAACACAAAAACATTTGGATTATTAGTTCTGATGGATCTTTCATCTTGTTGTTTCTTAATCCTTTTCAAAATGTTTGTTTGTTTGTTTTTAACAGGGTCTTTTAACTTGTTCTTAGAGTTCCTTACATGGAGAGGTTTATATTGAGCTCATTTACACTCTAAGCATGCAAAGACAGAGCCCCCTCCCTTTTAGTATTACACTATAATTAATGCAAACTCTATTTGCATAGCAAGTTCTAACTGATGCCTTAACTGGTCAATATCATTTGTCAATTTGGCTAATTAACAAAAACCAAAGCCACATCATAACCTCAGCACTATTTATGTAAATTATTGAACGAAACTAGACTAACAGGATTGACTCAAAAGATAAAGCAGAATCTGTTGATTATCACCTCAGTGGTTTTTACCCAAGACTTGGGAATTTGCTCCTTTCCACAAGTTTTTGTCTTTGTTTGCATGTGTGTCTCTATATATACTGATCTGCAGAAAGTATTTGTTTCTATAGATAACCACCCATATTTTACTAGTACAACAATTTTTCTCCAGGGTGGCTGTATCTATTCTAATTATGTACCCTCCTAAAAACACCACTCTCAGATGATTCTTACTTAATGCACTTTTTTCATCACTTCTCATCTGCATTTGTCTTGACATATGAATTCCTAAACCTCATGCATTAAAAAAATTCTATTTCATCAATGGTTTTACTTATAAACAGAGATTGAAATTGGTAGATAATCACCTTTCCTCTTCCTGTAACCAGTGACACCAAGTCTAGATTAATGCCAGGACTTCAGCATAGAAACACAGCTACAACTCCTTACATCCTAAGTGTTTTCTCTTTTTAATCAATTTTGCCCTCAGCCAAAATTGTGGTAATGTAGAAATAAACCTGTCAGATGTAATTTTACTTCTCCAGTTCCCCCGCTGCAAAGCAGAGTCATGCTGTTCATCAGCGTGGGTATAACTGCTGGGAAGCCTTTAGCCAAAGCCCCCTTTCAGCATATCTCTATTTCCATGTTTTAATTTGAAAAGACTATTAAAATAATCATTCAGATGTAGAACTCTTCCTCCTATTCAGAGGGAATGCAAAGATTTTACTGCTTAGATCTTGCAGCATCCTCTGGTTATCCGATTAAACACAGGTCCCGGAATGGGACATTTTTAATAGTGCATTGATTCACTTCACCAGAACAATACTTTTCCATGATTGCTTTTCTCATATCATTTATCCCTTCAACTAACATCAAAGTTATTCACCAGCTGAGATTTATTGAGCCTGACCAATGCTGGAACCAACACTGGCGCTATTACAGAGAGCTCTTGAAGAGACAGAGGCCCCTATGGTGAGCCAGTGGGTAGATAAAAACCCAGAGAACTGGAATGGCACGACAAAGAGTTTAAGAAAACTGCTGAAGTGACTTATGAATAAAACCTGGGATCCAACGAAAGGATCAGCTCACAGTCTTACCAGGCTACTTACATGCCTTACACTGAGCAAAAAAAATTCTGCTCTCCAGGTGTACATGTGACTTGATGTGACAGGATTATTTGGAGTCCCTGCTGGTATGTTCTTGCATAAGAGTGACCAAAATATCAAGATCTGGGGGTGCCTGATTGTCACACCCTCCCGCACCCGGCGCTCCTGGAGGACAAGCACTGATGGTCCTCACAGAGATTACCCTTGATCACAAGTGTAGTGTGGGGGGAACACGGAAAAAGAGCATGTGAAAAACATCACAAACCTTTTAAACTCTTATTTTTCCTCTAACTTTGTGCTAAGTGTATACCTTGCAGCAGGTAATATACTGAAGGCTGTCTCAGAACAGCCTCTCTCTGCTGTTCCTTGCACTTCGGCAAGTGCTTTCTGCACTTTGCCAACAGCCCTCTTGCACAGCTTAATCCTTATCCTGAAAAATCCTAATGCATGGGGATTTACAGGACATAGATGTAGGATTTCTCATTTAGGGCTATATCGTGTGCACAGATTTCTCCAGGAGTCCCCTTAAGTCACCTTTATGGGAACAGTGCAAGGCAAAGATGCAATGGCAACAGCCAGAGTTTGGCCCAATTTATTCACCCTTAAAGAAAACCAAGAAGCTTCAGAGAATACTGAATGACAATAATATTTGTTTGCTGGACTAACGCCTGGAGATCCTTACTTGCTACAGATAATGGAAGCAGTTTCGTGGCGTGCCAGCCAAGAAAAACATCCGTTGCTCAGCATGGCATCCAGCTAAACTAATCTTTGCTTTCCACAGGAGATGCTTTTTCAATAATTTCTAAGAGCTAAAGGACTTCATTAAGAACTATGCAGGCATTGATCCAGATGTTAAACCTCTCTGTACAACAGGAAGCCTTCTTGGAAAGCAGAAAAGAATAATTGGTTCACTGTTATCTGGTCTTGAGAAAAGAGAGCAGTATTGCCTATTTATTTGATGTTACTATATGAGGAATTTATTTCATTGTGTACATGCTGTTTGAAATACATTTAATTATAATGTGTTTGTGTAACTGAAGTGTAGGTAAACATTCAATTTCAACCTAAATGCCTTACTGTAGCTTTGAAATTTTTTATTGTTGCTAAATCTTATCCCAAAAAAAGCATAACACATGAGAAGTAAAACATGATTCATTTTCAAATAATCAATGCTAACCACAAATAATATTTCTCAGCTATTCTTAGTAGAATTTTCTTCTTTTTATATTGCTTTTCTGTCATCTTTAACTTTGGAAAATGATAATATTGTAAAAATAATTCTTAGATAGGTAAGTAAACACCTAAATTGTAAAGTAATTGTGTTCCTGATGCCTAAGAAACTTGTAACATGTTCATTTCTCTTGACAAATTTCTATATAGACCTGGCAATGCCGTTTGAAGTATGGCCTTGATAATATGTTGCCCTTTACCAATTTACTTACACTTAAATACACTATGATTAAAGAAGAAATAATTCTAAATAAAATTGGCTTTGAAACTTGACCACTGAGTATCTCTAAAAAGCAGCTGTTTGGAGGCAATTTCTTTTTCAGTGTCTCGGCAAGTTCATCTCTTTCTGCTCCAGTAGTGGAATTCACCATGGATTTTCAGGAGAGTTATGCTGTGACCTGCACTTCTCTTTGCGTTTCAGACATGTTCCTCAAGCTGTAATGCAAAGCCACATTGCTTCACTGTGGTGCTTGTAAAGGAGCTGACCAAGCAGGCACCTGATGCCTGGTTTGTTAAAGTCAGTAGAATTATGACAAAATTCTTTTCCCTGATGTTTTTTGAATGAAAAGAAACATCTACACGACCATGTTGCACATCAGGCTTTGATGCATGTCTCAATTTCCACTGTGCTGCCCCGAATCTTCCTATAATACCTTCCAGCCAAGAAATTCCTTTGTTTTGGAAGATCAGAAGGCCTTGTATGAGTGTTTTCCAAGGATCTAAAATGTGACTCTCATTAAATCACATACTCTTTTGCTTCTGAAAGGATAAACCTAAGCTAGCAAAAGTACATTGTTTGCAAGAGTCCTATGGATAACTCCTTCTAAAAAGAGAGGGCAAATTTTTTAAAAATAATTGCAGAGATATTTCCACAGCATAAGAATGTTGATGGAGAAGTTTGAATAGGGGAAAAGAAAACAGAAGCCAAACCTTCTAATGGTAATGACTTGAAGCCCCATTATTTCAGACATTGGAAATGGGACCGAATAAAGCCGTAGGATTATGTAAAAGCATCTTCCTCTTCTAGAGGAAGAAAGGTTACATTACATTACTCAATATCCTTCTCCATCTTTCTCTACTTTGCCTCTCCTTCTGAACCAAACAAATTCTCTTTGTTTAGCACCCTAAAGGATTCCTGGCACAAAAAAACCCCAAAAAAACAACAAAAACCACCAAAAAAAACCCCCAAAAAACAAACCACAAATCCAGCTTATGAGATGGTTATGGCAATGATGAACCACACATTCCCAGCCTGAACTCCTGAACTTCAGTTTCCTTTACCTCAATATTCTTTTGCTTTGCAGTCCTTTTGATACATGAGACTCAAATGTGTGAAACTCTCACTTAAAAATGTAATTACACTTTATTCCCAAACTTGTCTTATTTGAAGATGATTGCAGCATCCTACAATTTTTTCTGTATTTGCTTTTTCTCTATTCATCACAGAAACAGGTATGCTCATGAAAGTCTTATCTCCTAATAAAACCAGATGTTTTAGACTGAACAGAAGTAAAAAATGTCAGTATTTATAACATTTCCCATTGTGAAATGTCACACACATTTCAATAAAGGATATACATTATAACTATATATATTAAATACACATACAAAACACTGTATATGTTCTTTGATAAATCCTGTGTAGTAAGTTCCTCATACTGGCACCCTTTTCATATATTCATCTCAAAACAGGGACAGGGGTTTTTTCCCCCAACAGAAATTTCTAATTCTTTGAATGTAACTTTCCAGCCAAATCATAGAAGCTTAAAATTTTTCTAATAACAAGAGACATTCCTTTTTATGACAAAAATAATGATCTCTAAAAAATTTGATAGCAAAATATCAACCACCTCCCTTGTGAGGACTGTTCAATTAATTATATGCAATGGATATATGGGGAGAAAATGTAAGGGTATATTATTACCCTTTCTTGGCAAACTGCTATTTTCATTGGCAACAGCTTAACCAAGGTCATCTCTGGCAAGTAAGTTCATGAAGGTCAGGAAAACAAAACACAGAATGATTGCATTAATCCATAAAAAGAATAAGGAATACTTTATCACAGAATGTGTCAAGTTGGAAGGGACCCACAAGGATCATCAAGTCAAAATTCAAGTTTTTCCTCGGATTGTATTTTTAGCTCATTAACGCACAGTTTCAAGCCACAGACCAAAATAAGCAGTACTTGGAAGACAAAAAATACACTCATTAATCCTAGGTCAGGTTTCCTCTACGAATTTCAGAGAAAATAACTCACCAGAAGAATAATGTTCAAACATGCCCAATCTTCACATTTTTATTTCTCTTGCTGTCTCAGAGACCCTTCTTTTTATGGCCGAAAGAGCAGCTGCATCTCATGAGCACACAAAGTTCAACAGAGCTCCAGCAGAGATTCAAGGCAGTGTGAGGCCATGATTTCTTAGACACTGAACAGTGACGTGTCTGGCAGCCACTCCCCACCAGTGGGATCCTTCTCTTAAGGTGGTGGATCCTTAAATTGAGGGATCCTTCTTTTAAATACATTTGTGCACCCACCACATTAAAGGTCCCTCATCCCTTGCTGAAAGTTCACTTTTCAGAAATAGGGCAGTCCCTTCAGTGTGTAGGCCTGGACATGTTCACTTCTTGTAGCAGGTTGTTTTGTTTGAAGATGTGTTTAAAAACAGAAGAGACGGCCTGGTCACAGTCCCTTGTCCAGATCTGATACTGTCTGTGATTAGACTTTCATCTTCACCACTTCTTTATTAAAAAAGCAGAAGGATAATACATCTAAAAGTAATGAATGAGAAGATTAAGGGACTGAACAAATGCAAAGAAAACAAAATTGCTTTTTTTTAACTTGCAAAATGTGCCAGGCTCTTGTTCTAACGGGCAGTTTAGAAATGCTTATTAATGCAGGCAGAGAGAGACAAGAGGAGAAAAAAGTATAGATCTAGCAAGGCTATAGATGTAATTATGGATGTCCTCAGAGTGACATATTAGGAAATTTTTGAAACTCATTCCTAATGAAAATACTTTTAATGAAACATATTAATGAAATCTGCATTGATATTATTGTAGGGATCCAGGCAGAAATTTACTTAGAAGAATTACTTCCATGCCAATCAGTTTTTCCAATTTAATTTAGAACAGCCTGAATTTACTGAAAAGTACAAAATTGATTGATTTTTGAAGATCACATCTTGTAGAAAATGGCATTGCTCTGTCTGGGGAAGGAATTTGCTGCCATTTCTCTCCCGTGTTTGTAGGGGTTGGATCAATGCGGCTTCAGGCAAGAGCCCTGACTCTGGGCTTTTTCCTGGAGAGCTCTCTGGAGACTGCGCTGCTGGCCCAGGGCAGGGGCTGGCTCTCTCCACTGCTCTCTCCAGCTGTAAACCAAAGCTCTCTCTGCAAGCAGGCATATGCTATTCCTTCACAGCCACAAACTGTATGAGCACATTTAAGCTTATGATGCCAAAGAGGTTTTTGATTTTTGATTTTTCACATTTTGTAGATTTTGGAAACACAGTAGATGTAGCACTGTAGATTTTAGTGAGTTAATATTTAGCAGCTTATAGTATAACATCCTTCTATCTCTACCCCTGCTCCAGAATAGGTCGCTAAGATCTTCCAGCTATTTAGTCTCTTTCTCAAAGTACCAGATTGGAGAATATCAGAGAGAATATAAACACAGAGCGGAGTGACCGGAGGCCCTGGAGAGCATCCAAAAGACCTTTATGTGCTGAAGAAGAGGAGAAGGATGAAGACAGAGGGTCCCAGCGACCCCAGCCCCAATTCAACAAGGGGTGGGAACTGTGAGGGGACAGAGATGGAACTGGACATATGGACCATAGTGATTGGATAGATTATATTATAAAAGCTTTGGAAATCAAAGCTTGCACTAGCGCATGTCTATGTATTCCTGGATGAGCGGGGTTGCTCATTAAAGTAACTACCCCTTATCTTATCTCCTAGAAAAACTTGGCTCGGAGTCTTTTTTACAGACTTTTACAGCAACAGTTTCCATAATTAACCTGGCCTTTAACATTACTTTCTAAGGTGTTTTTAGGTAAAGGTAGAGTAAGTGCAAAAGAGGCCATTAAAAAAGGGTCTGTTATGTTTTGCGTTGGGGAAAAATCTTGTTCTTTGTGGTTCGACCATCATCACTATTAAACTTGAACTCAAGCCACTTCTGATTCATTAAAAAAATAAAGTGTAACTGCTGATAGATATCAAAATCTAAAGGTAATCCACTAACACTTCTCCCATGTCACAACTAAAAGGAAGAAATAATGGTGGGAAAGCCTTCATAGATCAGCAATGCCACAGAGGATTCAGGGAGCCATATCACTCAAAAACCAACTCATGCAAATAACATAAAATGAATACAACAGCCTTCAAAAGTGGCTGAGTGATGAACTCAAGTATGTCAACTCAGCTCAAGCCATCAAATATCTCATTGATGACAACACTCAGATATAGGCTAGTTATGGCAATGGTAAGCTGCCATCACACTCCTGTATCGCAGTAACAAGAGGCAAACTGAGCACTGAGACAAAGTAGGCTTTTCCCCTCACTTTAAAATGCAAACCAAAATCAGAAACCAAGCTCTGGTGCTCTTTGCTCCTATAGATCTGCTACAGAACTCACACAGGCACCATTTGCTAAAGCAGTAAAAATCTCTCTAAAAAATCCCTCTCTATATCAAAAACTATTATTTTGCCCATGACATAGCTCCTGGAAGCAGTTAAAAGTTATTTACTAGAATATGCATTTGCAAACAGTGTTTTCCAGCTTTCAGAAGTATTCTTGATTATGGTTCTGCCCTCTGTCGTAAAAAGCAGGTCTGATATAAATTGAGGTAGGGTTATAAACATTATATTTTACTTACTCAATACAATTCACCTCTATTTCAGGTGGCACATATATGCACACATTCATTTTCAGCCTGCAAGCAGTCATCCTGAGACACCATTCAGCCTTAGCTAATCAGCTGGGGCTGATGTTTGATTCACCTGCCAGTGCCCTACTGCCACTTGTGGGTTTTTTTGGTTATTACAATAGGCTTTCCAGTTTCTACAAAAGAGAAAAAAAATCCACCTGACACATACTTTGAGAGAGAAAAGCACATTTGTTACCATAAGAAATACAAAAACGTCCTCTACTTCAGACATATGAACTGAATTTCTATTAAAACATTTTCTTCACCTGACACTGGGTACTGCAGCCAGAAAGGATATTGATTGCTCTGTACAAATGCTCTAGTGTTGGTTTTAACAGTACTGTCAGCCTGCTTGGCCAATCATGCTAATATATTTAGCCAAACCCCATCTGTAGTCTGTCATTTACACAACAACTGCACATTCACTATTTCAAATTCTCATTCCATCACATTTATACGGGTTCCCTCCATAGTCCCTCCACAGCACACAGATTGCCACATCCATTTGAATTTCTGAAGCAAGCAGAAAAAGCCTTAGGCAAGGATTTTAATGGAGCCACAAACACACCTAGAAGCTCCTTTCCCTTTTATTGGAAATGCAGCATCACCTGTCCATCTACAGCCAGCTTTCAGATGCAGTTTCACCAAGCACCAGAGCTCTGCCATTCCTATTTTAAAATGGAACAACTCATCCATGGTGCCAGAACAAACTGATCAGGCTCACTCCCTTGGTGGGACCATGGGGCACCAGGTGAACGGACACACAATCTGCCCACTTCTCCTGTGATATCCTGTCACTTGCATCCTGTGATTTTTCATTCCTGTGCCATAAGACAAAATTCTTTCCTCTGCACAATTCCTTCAGGAAGCATATGTGTGATCAACACTTAAAGTGGGAATTATTTACAAAACATTCATTGTGAGGGCTGAGGACTCAGTAATTACACTGTGCAATTAGTCCCCAAAGTAGTGTGAGACTGCATTCCCAGGTGATCCAAGCTATGGAAACATTGTGAGTGCTTGTGAGAAAATACTTCTCTCTGAAAGAGGTTGGCTACAAAAAACAATCACTTTGAGGAGAGAAGAAAAAGGACTACAGGTAAAAGGCAGACCAGGGAATTTGAAATTACTTTTCCTATATTCTTTTGAGTCCTCTGCCTCCCCTAGAAGAAGCAGATACCTGCCATAAGGTGAAGCAAGTGCTTTTGCTATGGCAGCTATTGAATAAGAGCACAGAAACTGGTATGCAGTTAGACATTATCAAATCAGAACAGAATGGTTTCATGCCCCTGAATACTGCTGCCATCTCCTCTTTAGTGATCAGCCACCAGCTCACAGACTTTTTTCATATTTACCATGGGAAAGCTTCATTCCAAACATCTCAGCAAAGGAAGGATTCATCTTGGAAAAGACTGTTCAAAATTACGTTTGGTTTTTAAATTAAAATGTGCTCTTCTGCTCTATCTCAGAATTTATGAAAAAAACAGGCATGAGATGAAGCACTTTTCACCTAAGAGATGAAGTCAACAAATGGTAAATCTTCCTTCCCCACTGAAGAAATATGGCAAGTCGAATTTATGAGTGTCATGAGAGTCACTGACTCTGCGCCTTGTGGGGTGATTGCTCTATTCAGGGTAGTGTTTGCCAGGCAAATGCATGACATCTGCCCCCCAAGAGCAGACTCAGGGCTTTTAATCCCTCAGTCCTTCTCAAATCAATTTCTGGTCTCCTGCTCATTCTGATCTAAATTGGCAGAAGAGGTGAAGCATCTCCTCTCCAGTCCCTTGCCCCTCCCAGACAACATCAGCATCTGAGTTAAAGGCTCAGAGAGAAAAGGAAAAGTAATGCTTTCTACTTTTGAGAAGTTGAAATACTCCCAAGCAGATGAATCAAGTAAAATGTAGGTGGCTGTTTGGGAAAATGCATTTTGTTTAAAGTGTAGATACCTGTACTTAGATGAGTCATGCTCCATTGTTTTCAAATCAATAATTTGAAGGAGTTACTCAAACACAGAATAGACAACATCAGCTCTCAAGGTCTAGACAAAACTCTGAACACAGTGTGGGACTTGTTATTAACTTGATGCATTTTTTAAATCACTCCATCAGGAAGTTCATCACCAGCAAAGGCCATAGATGAGGTGAGAAGGACTGCAAGCTGCAGGGTCCCACAGCAGGATCTGCACTGCATCACAGCAGAGGGCTCATTTTGAAGGACAATGTATGTAACCTATGACATTTACATAAACACAAAACCATGGCTGATGTCAGGTGCAAAGAGTATTGTTAATATTCTGGAGTGGGGATTCTTTGGTGTCAGTGTTACGTTGTTGGAGATGGGGCAACCTATGTAAGCATGGAAAATTGGAGGAGAGAAAGAGAGACTGACTTTAATGTCTGGAAGGCACAGAAGGAGGACTATCCCTAACCGGACTGCGACACTACACCATGGACTTGACAATAGTTACCCCAGTTCTTGTTATTAAAGTTGAAATAAAGTTCTGTTACACCCTGTCCCTGTGGTGCTGGCTGCACTGATGGGCTTAGCCTGTCAGTGTAAGTCCAGCTGCCATTGGTTAGTTCCCCCTAAAGGTGTTGTCCAACCCTGTCAGTTCCCTGTTCTCTCCTCCCCTGTTACCACCCACTGATTACCCTACCCTATCAGTTGTGGCGGATTTGCATGCTCCGCCTTAACTCCTCCCTGTTTCCAGACTGTTCTCTCCCTGAGGGCTTAAAAGGCTCTCCCCCCTGTTCAATAAAAGGATCGGCACTTGCCTTTCCAAGTGTTCAGGCTGTTTCCGTGTCTCTTTTACGGGCCGCGGGGTGGGAGAACCCAACTTGGGGCTGCTGCAGCTTCGACCCACCACTGCTCAGCAGGCAGCGCAAGGACCCCTGCAGCCGGTCTGGTCCCTTTCCCACCGACCAAGGCTGCGTCATGATGTGAGCCTTATAAATGAAGCAGAGTGCCAGCTAGATTCACTGCATCTTGCGATCTGTGGTGGAAGGGCTGGGATCTTCCTCTCCAAGGAAGCCTGAGCTTCTTAGCTCTCTGCAGCTCCCTGGGTCTGCTGATGTCTGGAGTTGAAACACCAAACAGGATAGCTAGAATTTAGCTATTTGGGAAAAAGTCATCAATGTTTCATCCCTTCAAACTTCTGTAGCTGATGCTTTCAGCTTTAGCTGTACACTCTCCTTTAACCTGCATCTGAGAGCTTAGTTACTTATGAAGAGATCTTAATAAGAGGAAAGGCTCTTATTAGCTGGAACAACTTTTAAAATAGCAATAAGACCACTTATCTGCCAAAAAAACTGGAGGTGTAGTAAGTTCCTACAGCCAAATGAATTAAAAGCAAAAAGAATAATGAAGTATGTTTATCCACATTTGCAGAAAATGTATAGAGCATGGAGTCCCCCTGCCTCTTTTTGACCTCTTCATTTACAGTTCTTCTACTTTGATGGTATTTTTATTTTCCAAACAGCATAATTGCTTTTTGGTGTGAGCATGTACACGTCAAGAAATGTTTCAGAGAAACTCTAGATTCCCACTCACCACTCAGGCAAGGATGAAATATTCAGATTAATATCTACTTTTCAAGTAAAGCATGTATGTTTTTGTTTTCCTGGGTAGGGTGACAAAAACATTCCAAGTTTGTGTAGCTTATGCAAGTGGAGAGTTTTGCTTCTGAAAACTGCAATTAGCAGAAAAAGGGAGAAAGACTTAGTACAGAACTGAAGTCCACTTTCAGAATGTGGACTTATTTGAGTAATGCTTTTGTATATGATTTTCATGTATATTTAAAACTGGCTTCCACCCACCCCTGCTTGGTGAATTTAAAAAATGTAGTATTTTATCTTGCAAGCCTTATAAGCAAATGCCTTTTACTGGCAGAAGCTTATATTTGTCCCTGTAGGAAAACCTTTTCCTCCACTGTTCTCCATAGCTAGGAGCTTTCCTTTAAACAGGTAACAAAGCAGCATGCCAGGGTCCAAAGGCTGCCTTAGGGCAATCTAAATATTCATTCATAGGAAAAAAAGAAAGGAAATTAGACATTGGCAGGTATTAAAATATGTCTGATGCCCCACAGCATAGATTTACAACTCAAGAAAAATTAGTGTCTCATATTACAGAATTATTGATGTGAATTTTTAATATCCTAAACTTCAGGGATATTCAATTCTGGAATTGTGGTTCAGCCCATCAAAAAGAAACGAATCATCTAGCAATTGTGGTGACAGTTTCATGCTCAGAATATTTATACCACAGTTATGATTGATACATGGATGCAGAGAGATCAGTTTCTAGATTTGCCAGTGCTACTTCTGTGTCATCAGTTTAATGTTTGTGTTCATTATTGCAGAGCTTGAGGTGTCGTGAGGTGTGTTCCCAAACACACAGTGACCTTCTGTTAGCAGATTTATCAGAGAAATTGGCTACAAATTATTAGTCACCTTATCAACACCTTTTATTCTCAATTCATAGAATCATAGAATCGATTGGGTTGGAAAAGACCTCCGAGATCATCAAGTGCGACCCTTGGGCCAAGTCCAGTCCCTTTACCAGATCATGGCACTCAGTGCCATGTCCAATCTGCATTGAAAAATCTCCAGGGATGGGGAATCCACCACCTCTCTGGGCAGCCCATTCCAATGCCTGAGCACTCTCTCTGGAAAGAATTTTTTTCTGCTCTCCAACTTCAATTTCCCCTGGCAGAGCTTGAGCTAGACAGTGCTGAGGTCATCTCTGAGCCTCCTCTTCTCCAGTCTAAACAACCCCAGCTCCCTCAGCCTCTCCCCACAGGATTTATGCTCAAGTCCCTTCACCAGCCTTGTTGCTCTTCTCTGGACCCGCTCCAGCACCTCAATATCCTTCCTGAACTGAGGGGCCCAGAACTGAACACAATACTCAAGGTGTGGCCTCACCAACGCAGAGTACAGGGGAAGGATCACTTCCCTGGTCCTGCTGGCCATGTTATTTTTGATACAGGGCAGGATCCCATTGGCCTTCTTGGCCACCTGGGCACACTGTTGGCTCATGTTGAGCTTCCTGTCAATTCCAGGTCCCTTTCTGCCTGGCTGCTCTCCAGCCACTCTGTCCCCAGCCTGTAGTGCTGCATGGGGTTGTTGTGGCCAAAGTGCAGGACCCGGCACTTGGCCTTATTGAACTTCATCCCATTGGAATCAGCCCATCTCTCAAGTCTATCCAGATCCCTCTGCTGAGACCTCCTTCCCTCCAGCAGGTCGACACTCCCTCCCATCTTGGTGTCATCAGCAAATTTTCGAGTAGTTATTTAAAAAGTTCTGAGGGAATCATGGCTCCAGCTCACAATACACAACTCACTTGCAAAGCACATGAGCCAACAGCTCTGCATGTGCCTGGTGAAGCAGCCCCAGCTCCCGTCGCTGCGGCCCCGAGAGCAGCGGTGCCGCCTCCCCCGGCACTGCCGAGCCCCGAGCGCTCCCACTGAAACGCCGTCGGGAGGGTACACACTGACAGGCATGGAATTACGGGCTTTGGATGAAATCCTCCTCCTGCTGGAGTCAGTGGCAGAATTCCCAGTGATTTCTCTGGAAAGCAGTGGCCTTGTTTCACAGAGCCAGCCCAAGTATTTTATGAGTGACTACCCTGTCCTAGGATATCCTAACGTCCTACCTGTGCACACGCTGTGTAGGGATTGCAAGGATGGGAGGGAAGCATTAAACAACTGTGCTTTTGAGTTTTACTGTAACTCTCGAGCTGAGTAAATTTAATCAAAGTCCCAAAGTTAGCTTGAAGGGGAGAAAAGGCTCTTATGGTTGCTGGACTCAAGGATCACTGCAGGCTTTTTATCTCCACATCAGCCCTTAATAACCCACTAATGTGGCATTTTGCACATCCATGATCTTTAAAAATGTTCCAGCATGCAAAATAAATTCTCTAAAAAAGATGTTTGAGAAATACTGTGTTAAATTGTATACAGTGGTCTCATAATTATGAAATCATATACCAAAATAAACTGAGAGCTTTCTCAGGTGGACATGAGAAATTGTTTATCATTTCTTCCTGCAAATGTCTTACTTAAGAAATGCCTCGAGTTTAAAAACATAGTGCTAGAATCACATTTTTAAGGGTTTAAATGAATTTCAAGGTGAAAGTGTGTTTTCCAGTATGAGGTAGAAACTATGCTACAGTTACCCCTTGATTGCTTAGAAAATGTCTATGGGTATTGTTATTCATTTTTGCTAGAAAAACACACTCAAATACAATGAAATACTCTGTAGGTGATTATAAACAGAATTGTAATGGACTCAGGTATAACAGAAAGAACTTACCTTCTGCTATCTAGAATGGAGTTAATGGTCCAAGTAAAACAGTGTATGTTTCAGAAAAAGAAAAGGAAATTGTTGTGCAACACAGAATCTTCCTTAGGGCATGAATTTTCCATGGTGCCATGTAGCTGTTTACCATAGATCAGTCAAGGAAAATGCCTTTGGTGAGGATTCAAGTGTGCTGGCCAAGTTGTTGTTTAGGCTAGTGTCACTGTTAATGGAATGAAGCTTTTGTTATGTGTTAATATGATGTTGACATAGCAGAAGTCTGGCTGAAATGTGGTTGTGGCATGAAAGAGGCAGCATTTGCCAAAACCTGTCACAATGCTTTACTGTGAGATATTTTTTCTCCCTGTTTTCTTCTACTGCTTAGACAGTGAAGTTGCTCTGAAAAATTACTATCTAAAAATGGCATCCTGTACTTCTAGTCTCTCAATAACACCAGGTCAGGTCAGCTTGTATACTACAGGTCCTGCAAAGTCATCCAGGAATTTCAGGTCAAGGAACTTGTACTGGCTCGGGCAGTAACACCTACAAAGATTTTGGGGTCTGTCTGTGCTAACATTGTTATTTCCATTGATGTTCAAACTAGAATAGGCTCAAGGTTTGTTTACCATCACTATCAGCACTACTTAGAGATGTACACTATTGTTCACCCACTTAAAAAAATAGATTCAAAACAGTTGAAAAGGAATTGAATTTTAGCTGTGTGGCTCCATGCTGATATTGGAGAGTAAGTGTCTCAACAAAGGGTTGAAGGTCAGTGAGTTTACCAACACTTTAGCTTTACAGGGGCTGTCATTATTTCTGTTGATTTACATCGATCAAGCCTTGCCCTGAATCACTCCTCCATTCTTTAGAAAAAGGCTCCTGGTCTGGAAGTAGACCTGTGAGTACAGACAATAGCCCCAAATGCAGTTTTGTGGTCTTCTCTGGGTTTATATCCAGGAGTGAGCCCACAGGAACAAGTCCTTAGTATGATAGGCACAACAGGTAATAAAAGGTATCAACAGGGGAACACACAAAGGTGTACAGCTCCATGAGACAGGTTCAAGTGTAACTTTTATCTAACCCACAGAAATGAGTTGAAGGCTGTCAGGAGCACAGAAGGACATTTGCAACGGCAGGAAAACAGAAAGACAAATGGTCCAACTAAGGCTTTTGATCTATCAAAAAAAAATGAAGTATCATGAAGAGCACATGAACAAAACATATTTTATGCCTCCTTTCCTTTTAGCATTGAAAAGTGGGAAAGATTTATGGATGCCTGACAGGTATTTTCTTTATAATTAAATTCACTACAAAATACTTTAATGCTAGTTTAATTAAAGCACTACTGGTTTTCTTTCTTTTATGATTTGGACTGTATTTATCTTTTGCTTGACTTTCCAGCATACCCTTTTAGCTTTAGTGGTGATGTGTTTGGTGGGGGGGGGGAGGGGGGGGTCCCCCTACAGAAGTTAGCTCAATATGAGTTTAGCAATACATTAATTGTAACAATTAAAAATCAATAGATTAATCAAAATGGGATATAAATGCATAATGTTATTCAATAAATACACTAAACAGGAAGCTGTCCTTTCTTTGGAAGCCAACTATGTGCGGCAGCTACAATGTATATTTCCTACAAAATGCTATAGAGTGTTAGGGATAAAATAAAAAGCATCACTGACTTGGCTCTATGTTCTGGTGTGTTACCAGTGGTGATTCATGAACAGCATTTCATTCAAAATGTGCATTGAATCCAAAAATGTTAATGCTTACGGTGGTGGAAAGCCTGGATCACCGCTACCACAGTTTGTAATATTTGTAGATACAGTGTTGATCTTGTTTGCTGCGGAGAAGTTCTTTCATTATCATCCTTCTTTAACAGTCCTGGCCTATGTCAGACCAAAGGAAAAAAAAGGAAACGCAACACAAAACAACACACACATCAAAAAAAAAAAAAACACACACAAAAAACCCCCATGCGAAAAGAAATGCTTTTTAGAAAGAGCTTCTCCAAAATGGCAGCTGCTCTAAAAAATGAAATATACTGAAGTGTCTCGTACATTGTAGTTGGAATTATTGTGGACTTACTGAAAGGAAACATGATTGAAAGAGAATCTTCCTGAACACAACACTGTGTTTCTTCTATTAGGAATAATTATTCACCTTCATGTAAACCATCTTTTCTTCATTTATAAACAATTAAGGTTATCGTGTGCTGAAAAGAACAATAAAAATGTCGAGTTTGGCATCTGAATTCATTCAATTCAATGTGAGGAAATACAAAAACCTCTTTTCAAGTGTAAAAGAGGAAGAATATAAGGATAAAAAAGAAATAACAAACCTGCAGTATTACCGGGTAAGTGAGATTCAATTGAGCAATGGTCTTTTTTCCTCAGTTTGTCACAAACTCTTAGTATTGTTCAAACAGAGGAGATATTGAACATTGTTTTCTCACTTCTCCAGAGAGTTACATGGAAATTTATCTTGGAGAAAGGCTAGACCAGTGGACTCCAGAGTGGATAGCACATATGACTATCCATTGGGGTGGAGACGAAACTATTTTATGTACCATTACTAAAATATTTGTGAAAATAACATTTATTTCATCTTTATCCCATTCAATTTTCATTTCCTTTTTTAATACATGTTTTTATAATGTAAATGTGTTAGTAAAGTAGTAAGTGTATATTGTTCATAAATATATTTATGAGCTGCATACTCAAAAATGTTTCCTGATAGCAGCGTCAGATTAGAAAACAGTTTAGAGACCACTGTGTTGGAGAGCAATTACCCACATGGCAGTTCCACACTAGATATAATTTGTGATCATACAATTATCTGGTGGGTTTGATCATGGTTGCATGAGGAATGGGTGCAAATGTTATCAAATCAGACCCAATACCTTGAAGAGTTTGCAAAGAGAGTCCTGTTGATTTTTGGTATGGTTAAAGTAGGTTAGAGAGGTGGTAGAAAGGTTAGAATCCAAGAAAGTGACTTTCAACTCAGAAAAATGAAGCCACAACTGTTTTAGGAAAAATAAACTAAATAATCAAAAATGACATTGGAGAAATCTGTAAACCAGTTGTGCAGACAGAGAGTTGTTAGATAAGGGAGGGGAAATTGAAAGTTAAAAAAAAAGCAGCACAAATGGCCAGAAAGACTATGAGTAGTGCTGTGGAGGCATGTATTATGGAATAGGAATTAATCATTTATGTTGACTTGGCTCCAGTATGACTGTGTCTGGAAAATTGCATTTTTTCCACAGTACTGTTTTACCAGAAAGCTATGACACCAAAATAGAAGGATTTTAGGATCAGTGAACTATTACCGGAAAGATCACAGCTATGAATTCATGTATAAATATTAAAAGATTTGTTAAAATGCACCTGTCTTGCAAAAAAAAGAAGGAAGAGGAGCAGACAAGGGAGAATGGGGTGAGATAATATGGCTTAAAACATTCTGAGTATCTCAGTGAAGAGCAGGAGAAATGAGAGAAGTGTTAAATAAAGAAAAATAATTATGGCTTCTATATAAAATTCTTAATGACAACATGATGATGATAAATTACTTACATTTTTGTAACATTCATGGCACTATGTGTTTTCCAAGCACATAAAAAGATGTTTCAGAATTGGACGGTAACTGAAATAGCACAGGTTTCTGAGATCAACAGTGAGTCTAAATAGACCACACAGGTTTAAATTTGTTGTGTTGTATCTGGCCTTCTCCCAAGCCCTTTCAAAATGTCTGCCTTCTTGGGTTTCTAATACCCATGTGCCTCTCCCATCATTTTATGGAAAAATGCATGTTAGGGAAAGGAGACTCGTCTGGATTATTTATATTCTTGATTATGGTGTTCTAGGAGGAAATATATGAGATATATGCACTGAAGTTATTTAAGTGATGACTCCATGTCATGCAAGAGCAGTCAGTCTGCTCTACTGAGTGCAGACATACTGTGATGCTGGGTCCTGGCAGTCTGTGGGTACTGAGACAGCCTGTGAACACTCCCGTCTAGTGAGGGCAGGAAAGAGGTTGTCAAACTATAGAAGACTCGCTCTAAATAAGGTGAAGCACTTGTGTCATTGTTTGGTAGGATCAGTACAATTATTTCTTTAGTAGAGAACTGTTTTCCAGATCAGATTCAAGGTCTCTTCTTATTAAAGTCAATGAATTTTCTTTTCTTGCCTATAAGAAATTCACTGCTGTTTTCAAAAGAGCAGTTGATTCCTGATGTACTTTTCAGCATGAAGTACAATTGATTTAAAATCTAAAGTGAGGAACCCTAGGTCAAGCATCTTTTTAAAATTACATAATGGTTCTCTAGTGTATTGAAGTCATGCTATTTTTGACTCTTCCATGACTCTTCACAGAGTTGCCCGAGAACAGTTGTATATGGTTTGAAGGTCTTTTGGCTTTTGTTATTGAGCTAGACAAATGTAGGCAACAATAAAATCTAATTTGCTTCTGCCAGCAATTTCTTTTTATCCTGCCAATTAAAAACTGCCTCCCTACACACCACAAACCAAATCAGCTTGTCTTCTGTGGTTCTTGTGTCAACCCACTAAAAACATTCACCAAAACGTATTTCAGAAAACTGTTACTCTAATGCTAGTGATCCCAGGATGCCAGTTGTCTTCTGTCTTTGTGTTGCACATGTTGCCTGTGTCTTAATTAGTTTAAAAGACACAGTGCAAATGACAAGATTCATACTGACACGGTTCTGATCTCCGGAGGCAGATAGTCAACTACAGAAAATTCTGTTTAAACATAAGAAAACTTTCTGGTGTAGGCATGATCAGACACTGGAGCAGGTTGCCCTGAGTGGACACAGTCCTGAGCAACATGCAGTAGGAGATCTTGCTTTGAGCAGGGGAGGTTGGCCTGGATGATTTCCACAGTTCGCTGCCTACCCAAGTTAGTCTGTAGTTCTCTGAAGATGCCAAATGCTTCTTACAAGCAGATATTCTGTTCTAGTAGTTGTGGTACTTGTAGTTTCTATATCACCTGGCTTTGTGTTGAAAATGGTGAATTTCTGTATTCACTTTAGATTACTAGTAGCAGCTAAGCAATGGTCAGATGAGCACATTATATACAGACACTCCTCTTACTATTGACTGGGTAGCAGATAAACATTAGTAAAGAACATCCTTAAGGGTTATTTTGGATGAAAAAGCAGTACAAAGACAAAGTGATATAATAAAGTGCTCACCTTTATTTCAGTCTGTTGCAGGCTTTTTTGTGCCTTTCAGGATCTTATAAAGAGTAGGAACAGGAGAGCTGACAGTTGTATTTAAAGGAATTAAGTAATAATGCATGTATTTTATGTAATGCAATTAAAACCAGTTTAAGATTTTTTCTTTTCTTGCAGTGGACTAGAAAAGATACAGAAAGGCAATACTAGGAATATATTGCTTGTTTAAGAGCACATGTTTAAACTGAGTTCCCACTGCAGTCTTCCTGCAGGATTCAAATGGTTTCTTTCCCACTTTCTTTCAAATGGTTTCTTCAGGCCTTCACAAAGAAAACCTCTTGGCATGACCCACGTACCCTCTGTCTGTCTTGATGGGTGAGGAGGTTTCCATGGAGTCAGCCTTAGGTGCCAAGGTTGCCATTGTCATGATTAAACTGGCTGTAATTCTGTTTTCTTAGAAGAGAAGAAAATATCCTGTGTATTTCACAGTTGTATAAGTTCATGAGACAATTAGATTCCTTGTGAATTTTATATATGGCCTCCATTATGGCCACAGAAGAACCAAAATCACAAAATGTTCAAATGAACAGGACACATCAGACTAAGTCCATGAGGGAAATACTCTGCCTGATGAGAAACCTTTTCTTTGAATGTGACCTCAGGCCAGAATGATCAGATGCTTGAGATGGCTAATGCTATACCATTTGAAAGTATGCACCTCATAAGCAGTGCAACCCTCTCTTTCATTTTCCACTTGTATCCCTGTACTTTCATCTGTTTGCAACTCACCTGCCCACTCTGCAGATCCTGAAGGTATCAGATTAGTTCTTCTGCTGCTGATTTAGGGGACAGTATTTTGAGCTAATAAAGGCTTCAAAGGATAATAATGTCAGTGGGAATCCTGAACTGTGATTAACTAAAAAACTTCCTTATATTAACTTACTAAATCTTAAACTTATTAAAACCATGTGCGGATGTAGTGCTTATGGACATGGTTTAGTGTCGGGCCTGGCAGTGTTGGGCTAATAGTTGAAGTTGATCTTAAAGATATTTTTCCAGTCTAAATGATTAACTTGGGAAATTAGTTCTATAATTAAAAATTAATTCTCAAAGGTTTACTGCCAAGTTGAAAATGCATCTTGGAATCTTAGTACAACTCACATTTAGACCTGACAGTTCAAACCTCTATGCTTGAAAAATAATGAGTTGAGCTTTTTATTTTTGCTAGAATGGATTAGACCATGAGGACATCAGGGACTGTTCTGTTTGCAATTACAGTGAAATTTAAAAAATCAGAAGAGATGTTAATCTGTATTTTGACTCCATTAGAGTGATTCTTATGTTGTAAAGGGCTCAAACTGAGTAAGGTTGATGTATGGTTTTGAAATACAAAACGTCTTTATGTTGTTGTGTCTTTCCTGTTTCTTAAACTTTTTGTTTTCTTTATCTTGCATGAGGTAAACTTCTGCAGCATTATTGACTAAAATTTCTGCCCAAGATTTCAAATATGTATTGTTCCATAGCTTAATAGTAAAATCAGTGCACACTGTAATAATTTAATTGACAAGAATTCAATCAGTTTGTGGAGAACATATCTGAGAAATTCCCTTGCCTTTATATAGGATGAAAAATCCTCATAATTAAAAAGTGTATCTCTTGTGTTAATGTAATTACAACCTCCTAAAGCAATTCCCATTCATGTTTAAGCTGAATTTTTATTAATTTATTTTAAGTGACCAGTACATGTTTACTTACCAGGACCTTTTGAACTCATGAGACAGTTGAAAGAGAGTAGAAGTAGGCAGTTACATTCTTACTGTTTATCTGAAAAATGAAGGCTAGACAATGTAGAAAGACTTAAGTCATTGTTTACTAAGGTCAAGTTGGCAGAACTGAGCTGCTGAATGGAAGCAGCTCTTGTGCCAGCCAGGAAGGAAGAACTGGCTGACCAGCTGGTACTTGAACTAGGTGTTACACTTCCTGTTTTCCTGGCACAGAGGTCGTGGAGATGCCCAAAAAAAGTGGATTCCCTGTAGCAGATAAGGGAAAGGGGAAAATGAAGCTTTATTTGTCCTACTATCTATGGAATGAATTACCTAATGTATTCATCTTGATTTCATCCTGAGACATAAGGAACAATACTCCCATTTTACAGGCTGGAAGTTTAGGCACAGCTGGATGAAGTCACCTCATCAAACCTCACTGGTTATGTGCTGCAAAGCAGGTGAGTGAACTTCAGTCTCCAGAGGCACTGATTGCTGTTGGGAACAGGTAAGAGAGCAATAAATATTTCTGATGGAAATAACTCCTCAGCCACAGGCTAGTGCCTCTACTGTGTGGTAATTCTGTCCAGTTCTACTCAAGTCCCATGGTTTTTATTTTTTCTGCATAAGCATAATGCTTTTGCAGTGGTATTGTTCAGATCTGGGCTGATAGAGACCTCAAGAACATTGTTGAAAATGGTTTTTTCTGGAAAACAGTTGTATTTATAAATAGAGACTATTAATTAATTCATTCTAGAGAATGAGTTTGTCCACTCAAGCCATTGCTAGTGCACTATGAATACTCCATTGTCTGCTGTAGACATGTGAGTTACTTAACGGGAAAGGTCAGTCAGTACCTATTAACATTAAAATCTCATTTAGAGCTGCTGATCCCCTCGACAGTGCTTTGGTTCTCATAGCACACTGAGTTTTATGTTCTTTTTCAGTGTTTGGAACCAGCGGTGTTTCTGTGCTCTTTTTGAAAACTAGTAAAGCACTCAAAGGATGAGTTATGTGTCATGGTGAATGTAGCTCATTGCTGCTACATCTGAACTGCTGTTGAACTTCCCACCATACTCTTGATGCTCTTCTAACTCTTACCAAGTCCCTGAAAAGGTGGAAGAGCTGTGAGATGGAGAGCTTGTGGTGTGGCTGTCACACAGCTTTCTCAGCTTCTTGCCCAGCTTCCAAATGGACAGAGCTCCATCACAAACAACCTCCTGGTACCCTGCCTGGCATTCCTGGTTGTCAACTCACAAGAAAGCCAAGCAAGGCTCAGACACTGAAAGAAAATCTGGTCTGTGTTGTGCTGTTAGCAGACAGTAGGGGCATAGGCTTTAGAAAGCCATAGTCACAGTATTTCCTATTTGCTTGGGGGTTTGGTTTTGTTCGGGTTTTTCCCCCCCAGTCTATTTTTTTAAAAAGCCAGTTACTAGGACAAACAGAGAGTAATAATGATGGGACATTTGCAAACTCTTCTGGGTTAATCAAGCATACCAGTTAGACGGAAGGCAATGCTGGCTCTGCTCCCAGTTCATACATATTCAGGTGATCTGTATAGCTTGAAGAAATGTTTGAAGAGTTGTTTTTAATCATGAAATATGGTTCTGTATTGACCATATTCATCCGCAGTTTCAGTGAACCTAAAAATTATACTTTCTCTCTGATAACCAGAAATTTCTTTGTGTGTTGCTAACAGAAAGGCATAATTACTATAAGATATCTGTTTGCTGCTGGGCTGACCTTACTTGGCATTAGAAAACAATAAATCACAGGGAGACATTTCTGTGTCACCTTTCTCAGGATATGAATTCTCCTACTTACGTGACCATTTCTATTTTAGACCAGTGTAACCTACATAGGCATGTAAATACTGCAGTCAACACTACAGTACATCTTCCTGAAGAACATCCTGAACAGTCACTAATACTGGCTATTTTTGCTTTATTCACTTCCATTTTCTGCATGTAGGTGGATGAGGTCAGCTTTGTTTTAGCATATTTCAGGGTTTCCTCTTTGTTTAAGCATACATTCTATTAGAAAAGTAGAGTTAATATCCTCTTTTCCTGAGCATGAAAGGTGATAAAGTTTGTAATGATAAAGTTTTTAATGAAGTTTTGGATTTCTTTCACCTTTCATCCTGTGTCCTGAAGTGTTCCTAGGAAAGCTCTGACTCCTGTGTAGATGAATATCTGTGAAGAAATGTATACCTGTAATACGTATCACTGAAGGGCTTGGTTAGTGACTACATGCTCTGTCTTGGAGCTGTGGAAGGGTTTGAGACTGGCAAAGTCCATGCTGCTGAAGGAGCTAAAGCTAAGGGCTTGGGAGAAGGAGATCCTAGAGAGCTTTGCAATAGTCATGTTAACAGTTGACCAGGAGGAAAACCAGCAACTAAAGGAGAGATTAGTCATGTAGCTTTTCCTTTAAAGGGTGTCATGACACAAAGTTGTATTTTGCCTTCCAGAGACAATGTGGCACTCTGCTGCAAAACATTCACGAGCAGGAGGTGAGGGACAGCTTTAGTTACTTCAGCAGATGTGTGCAGTATATTTCACTCAGATTAATTTTGAGAAACACATCACCTAATGGGCTGTTTCTTTTTGGAGCAAGTCATGAAAGAAATCAAACTGTTAATTAAGATTTAGATAACAATTTCTATTAGGGGACCGTTTGCAAATGGTAATTTAGGAGTTAGTAAATGACAAATAGATGTTAAAAATGTACTATAGAACTTTACAAGGAACATGAGTGAATCTCTTTTGTGGAGCCTTATAAATACACCTTCAAGCTAGAGAGGTTTTGTGGTTGAGCTCATGAAGATTTTTTGCCTAAATTTAGTTGGTATGTTTGAACATTACTTTTAAATATTACTACTAGTTAGTTCCAAAATAAAGCAAATGGTGTAAGCTAACAGTTAATAAAAGTTATTCCAAAAGAGTCCCTCAGAGATTTCTATCATGAGTTTAATCCATGAAGAGCTAAAATATTTTTGACCAGGGAGCTGGAATGCAGCTCTGTCTTGGGGCCTGACTGACTTATGAAATGGAGACATTGGACAATAAGTTGCTATGCTAACAGCTGCAGAGTCTGGAACATCTGAAGATACCTCCTCCTTCCTGTGCAGTGTGAACCACACCCTACTGTGCCTTCTCAGCCTCAACTAATACTGACAATATACAAAATACTAGGAGCCGAATAAAATTCCTCTTGTCTCTACTCTTCACCATACATTCCCTTTACACTTATTCTTTCTTTTTGGTACTAAGGGGCATTTTTTGGGTACTGGATGAAACTGCCTGACCTGCTAGTGTAGGAAAATACCTATCTGGATTTTATTGTGGATTTTTGGTAGGTCCTTCTTTTTTCTCTTTATTGTGTAACCAAACAATGTTTATCATTATAACAAGACACTCCAGGCTGTACTTTGTTGCCTCAGAATCACAGTCTTTCTGCAGCTGAGGACTCTTATCTATCCACTTTGGGTCTCTTATTCCAGCCCAGATGTGTGATTGTGACCAAACAGCAAGCCTCCTGGTGTCCAAGTCCTCCACATCCTATTATAGTTGTCCTCAAAATTATTTGGAAGCACCAGCAAATTTTGCCCATGTATAAAATCAAAATCAAATTATAGCTGTCATATTGTGCTAATTAGTCAGTATCCCAAAACAATTTGGGGTACTCATACAAATGGAGGCAGCTGGAATTGGTAAAGGTTTATAATCTGGGTGATTTTTGAATTGTTTTCTGAGCAAACAAGACTGAAATAAGCCAAGACTCATTTCTTTCATCTGAATGAATATGATACTCCCTGCAGGATGGTTTTGATTTTTGAGTAGTTCTATTCCTAATTTGTACATCATTCTCCCAAAAGAAAGGTTAGGCCAAAATTGATGATTGCCTCGGTTTTAAACTGTCATGTTTCTAGCAAGCAGCCAGTCTTACTCAGCTGACATAATCATCAGTCTGGCCAGAATCTCAAAACCTAAGGATCAGAAGAGTCATGTAAGATTCCTGGCCTAGTGGAACTGTCCCAGCCTGTGGTTTGCTTCTGTTTTTAATCCCTATGAAGTGAATTTACACTTTTCAGAAATATCTGAGCTTAAGGTATATTGATATGGGACTGAGGTGCAATGATATCTGTCACAGAATTACAGTTTTCAAATGCAAGGACAAGATCTGCTTTCACGATCAATTGGTCACTGAGGTCTTTACTCCACTGGGGTTTCTCTGGAAGGATAGATCAGAATCACAGAAATACAGAATGCCTTTGTTGCAAATGACACCTGATTCCAGACAGCTAAAATATATGGGCAGAAAGTTCCATCCTATATTCCACACAACCATAAGGTGTCTTTCCTGTCAATGAGTTAAACTGAAGAGTTATTAGTTTGAATAGATTCTGGGGAAAAAAAATATCCTCATACTATTTGTCATATTCTTAAAGGCATTTGTGCTGATTCTGAACCTCCTGTGACTCCTCTAAATCTAACCTGCCCTTCATGCTGGCCAAGGCATTCAGTAGGAAAATCTCTCATCAGTCCAGCTGTGGAAGTCTGAATTAACAGCACAAATTTAACAGAGTTCCTTCAACTGAAAGAACTAAGCCAAATACCAGTTTTATCAATTTGCTTTGGAAAATGAAAACACTAATTATTTATGGAGTTGTGCAGTATTTCATGACATGCAATTTCATTTCCGACAGGTCACCTAATTATATCACAGGGGATGGGATTTGCAAATGCAGGGTACTGATCCAAGCCCCTTCATACCAAAAAGCTTGGATGATTGATAAGGATAAATTTTGATCTTTTTATTCCTTTCTAATCCATTTTCTCAAGAGTTTTAACGAATTATGAATATGTTCGTGCACGTGTCCAAGTGTAAAAAAGTGTATACTTTCTTCAGCCATTTCCATTATGGCTTTCATTGAAATGACTTCTACAATATAGATACTTGAAGGGAGTAAAACAGAACAATTTTTCTGTAGATGTTACAACAATGAGGCCTTGATAACTTAGGCTGTGTCTCTTTTGTGCAGGTAAAAACTTCAAACAACAAGTTAAAACAGAACTTGTACTGAAAGTTATTGGTTTTAATTTTTATACAATTTTTTCTACCTCAGGTATTCTGAATTCAGTTGGAGTTTTTGCCTTCCTTTTGACATCAGTTTTACTTATTAAAAATTGATATTGATTAGATGTGAAATTAGCATGTGAAAATGTTATTCTAGCACTTAGAATCATGGAATTGTTTAGGTTGAAAAATATCTCTAAGATCATGGACTCCAACCATTACCCTGGCACTATCAAGACCACCACTAAGCCAGGTCCCTAAGTGCACATCAACATATCTTTTAAATACGTCCCAACTGCTTCCCTGGACAGCCTATCCCAATGCTTGATAATCCTTTTGGTGAAGGGATTCTTTCTAATATCCAACCAAACCTCCCCCTGGTGCAACTTGAGGTAATTTTCTGCAATTCTGTCACTTGTGGCAGGTCATTGACCATTTCCCCTTGGATTTCTGGGGGCTTCATTCTGGTCCCCAGCCCTGTCTTTCAGCTTAGAGTGCTGGGTACCTGGACAACAACTGCTCTTACTATTAAAAACTGAGGCAAAGAAGGCATTAAGTACCCCATGCAACCAGTATAGGATGAAGACTTTCCTTAGACCTCATTTTGTTGCAAATATATAGAAATGGGTTTTTTATTGTCTCTTATAGCAGTAGCTGAACTAAGCTCCAGTTGGGCTAAAGATCACCAGTGCTCTGCTGAACCTTGTAGAAACAGTTTTGTATAGCTAGATTTTTCTTAATGTAAAATTATAGCTGGCATAATTTAAATTGCTCTCTCTGTTCTTCCATTTGTACTAAGTGTGACCTACCTTAACTTATGCAGTATCTTGTCCCAGGGTAAAACCAAACAAAATAAAAAGAGCAAGAATGTTATCTTTCTAAAGGTCATGTCTCTTATGATTAATGTGTTGTTTTGAACACAAATATCACTTAGCAATTATAATGTGAATGCAGCTACCAAATTTTTAAGAGAAAAAGGTCTTGCTTATGTATTTGTTTAGAGTTATGCTACTCAAAGCCATTTGGAGAATGAATGTTTCCCATAGGCATCCACACTTCATTCGCAGATCAGACCAAAAAATTGTAAAGGCCATGAGTTCTTTCATATTTTCACACTGCAACCTGTGATTTCAACCTGACATTTCCCATCTGCTTTAGATGAGTGGCTTCTGTGCTAGCTCTTATTCTGTTGTTAAATACATGGTTAATAATGTGGAAGGTGATGGGTGAAGGGGGAATGCTCATAAAGTGCATGAGAGAGGAAGGAGCTCTGTGTCTTTGGCAATCCTAATTACTTTCTTTTTTTTCTCTTTTCTTTTTCCACTTGTACAATGTGAAAGGGCTGCATGGACTGTCCTGAAATGCCAACTGTCTGTCAGTGTCATCCATCAAGGGTCGAACAAGGACTCACTTTGACAGACATTTGTGCCTGAAAGATAATTACCTTAAACTGCATAACACTGAATTAAGCACTGGTTATGAAGCAAGACACTGAAGACCACTGTGGAATGTAAGGTGTTGCTTTGTGTTTATTTTGCAGCTACTTTATTTACACTGTTGTGTATACTGATGACACAAATTAATCTTCTTACTCCCTTTAGATCATGTGAACTGTTAGTACTAATAGCAGAGTGAGTGTTTCCTGGCACAATAGCAGACTGCATTGAGGTAAATGTTACTGATAGTAGTCAAAGAAACACAGGTTTGAAATTCAGGCATAATGGCTCTGTCCCTCCCTCTGAGTGACCTTAGGTAAATTCCTTCTTTGCTCTCTAAGTCAGAGTTGTCACCCCTAGCTGGAGAAGAGATCCAGTGTACCCCCAGCTGGATAACAGCAACAGGAGTCCAACACATCCTTTGGAGGACTGTGGTTTAAAAGCTGAGTGGTCTTACCTTTGACAATTTTTGCTGACTGTCATCAGTCAGTAAAATCAGTATTTTTTCAGTCATATATTTAAAAATCAGAGCAAGCAGACTAAGGCTGGAAGGATTAATGTATTTCCTTTGATATTAGAATTGCATTATTTAGAACTGTAGACTACATTTTTGTTCTCAAAGACTGAATATGAAATGCTATTTGCTGACTTCTCATCTATGTAATTAAAGCAAGCCAGTTATCAGAAGGGTTCTTATGAGGCTGTATTCACTGTTTTACATGCATTAAAAATTGTATTCTAACTTTACTTTGTAAAGTAAATTTTAAGAAAATTTTAAAAAATTATCCTATTTTCAATTTATATAGAGAAAAAAAGGGTGCATCTGATTTTTTCCTAATTCAGTACTTAACTAATTAGCTATGGGTTTTCTAACTTGTTTTATTTGTATATGCAACCAAACATTTCTAGTCTCTATCAAATATTGTGAATCCATGCTTTTTTCCTCTAGACTGTTTTGAACACATCATGGTGAGGGTCTCCTTCCCCAGGACTCTTAAAAAAGAAACATAAGGGGCTTCCCACATGCATCCAACTGCAGATTTAATTTTGAGATTGCTTTCTTAACTTGGGGAGGAATTGTAGACATACGTATACAGCCCTCAGTGAGCAAGAATGCAGCCCATATTCTGTATGATGCCCTGGTTTGCTGAACAAACTGCCTCTGCTTCTGTTTGCTCTTTCCTTTCTGAGACACAGATCCTGTAGGAAGTATTGAATTTGTCAGTAAAAGTTCTAACACATACAAAGTAAATTACCAAAATTTGGTAATGCGGTTAGCGTTCATACTAAAGTGGATTGAAAAGGTTTCTCCTCTTTTGAAATTAGATCTTCCATATTAATCTCTTTATTTGCAAATACTCAGTATTGCTATGCTGCTTTCGCAATCAGGAATGCCCAGGATAAATTTTAAAGCAATCAGGAATACAAGGATGACTTTAATAGCACCAGGTGTGCTGGTACCTGAAGCATCTCTCAGCAAATGGCAGAGAAAGTGTTAACACTTTCTGAGAAAGAAAAGACCTTTGTTGGACCCACTAATTGCTGAGAACGCCAGCCCAGCAGCCCTGGTGACTTGGGAAATTAACAGTGGATGATAGGTCCACCAAATATTGGTGAGGGTCTTCAGCTCTGAGGGGCTTATTTCTGTGAGTGATAACCAGCTCTAGTGATATCAACTCTATTAGCACATCAGCCTCAGCCCCTCAAAGCTCAGGAAGGCTCCCTCTGCATCAATCCCTCGCCGCACCCCGAAGAGAGGTCCAGACTCCAGGCTCGGTGGCAACAGAAGCAGTAACTTTATTGGAAACATCTCATTGGTATAGGGTTAGGCAGGGAAGGTTCTGGAACAGTGAGCGGAGTCAAGCTTCCCATTGGTCAAGAGAAGAATTGAAAAATGGACCAATGGGGAGTAGGGGTGGAGCTTCATAACAGCCAGTAACTGAATGGGGATAACAACCAATCAACACACAGAAATAAAGGCCAATGGGGATACAGAACTGTATCCAATCAGGAAAAGTGGCAGGAAAGGAACCGTAGGGGATTATGGGAAGAAGAAACTAGGACAAGGATGACTAAGGGAAAATACAATAGGGAAGACATATTTGTGACGCACTTTTTGTTATACAGCCAAAGTTAACCCAACAACATTAGGGGCAGTCAAAATCGGAGAGTCCACATTCTCATAGGCCCAGTGCTTGATCCTGGGTATTCTCCCACAGGAAGTATTTGCCGTGTTGTAAAAAGAAACTCTCCAAATAGAAAGGTATGCAACTATGTAAATGTGAATCTTTGGGTGGATAGAAGAAAAAACTTTTCCTCGTGCTCTTTCACAGTTTGTTTCTGAGGTACTTGTTGCTGCCTGTAGCCTTTCTGAACCCTGTCTTTGCCACATTGCTGAGGAGTAGCTGCTTTGTTTGATAAGACTCCTGAAGGTGCCAAAGTAGAAGAAGCTTTCACGTATGAGTATAATTAAATTTCTGTATGGAAAGTGTCTTGACTCTCCTTTAACTCTGCTTTAAATTCTTCAGACTGAAATTCCAGGTACTGGTTGAGAGTGCAACCTCATACTCTCTGTCTTGTCCTCTTACCCACTTTGTCTGATGCTCTACTACCCTGTGAGGAAAAATGGAAGGAACTGGATTTTAGCCCAAAGAAAAGACAGCTGATCTGTGCAGCAGGCTTTAAATATTTTAAAAGTTTCTGCAAGGAGGAAAATGAACAAACTGTTCTGTTCAAGTTGTGAGACAAAAAGTAATATGCTTAAACTGCAACAAAAGCAGATTTAGGAGGAGCTTTACAGAAAGAATGCTCCAGTGACAAAGATAATTAAGGACTGGAATAGATTGTATATAGCGGCTGGGGAAGCTTACTCTGGAGGTTTTAAGAGTGGTTACAGAACCATCTGTCAGAAATGCTTTAGTTGATTTGAGGCGGGTGGATACACCAGATGATCCATTTGAGTCCTTCTTACCCCTTTCTAGGATTTAGCAATAATTACCTAAAGAAAGGGGAAAAACTACCAAGCATCCACAGCAGGATGACTTTCATGTTCCACTTTGACACAGACTGGTTGACTGATACAACTCCAGCCCCCATATCATGGCAGTAACAGAAGGCTCCAAAAGTAGTGGGGTGTGTGCATCCTGCCAGTCATTGCAGTCCTGTGCTAAAGGCAAGGAAAACTTGTGCAGCACTAACCAGGTCTGGACTCCAGGGAGTCTGAACTTAAGATCCCAAAATATACACAGCAGTACTTTCAATGTAACACACCTTGGGAAAGTAGTTGGTGCAAGGCATTAAGGAGGCCGATGTGTGACCAGCCTCTCCATGCCCATGGGCCTGGCTAATCCCAAAGGGCAAAATGGGATTGCTGTGTCTGAACACAGTGAGAAGGAGGATGTGAAGGGGATATCCAAGTGCTGAAAACACAGCTGTAATCAAAAGCTGTCTCACACACTGCCCAGCTCTAGTCAAGCAGGTCAAGTACTCTGTGCCACCTTCTTATCATGTATTTGTGGTGGAGGTATGTTCATTGCTAGATCATTGATTTTAAAGTAATAAGGGGGTTTTGAGAGTGTTTGTTGGAGAATTGTGCATGATTCTGATTTACAATAAAGTGTTGTCACTTTTAAAAAGAATTGAATCATGCACATTTGTATTAGGTTGAGGAATGGGATAGAAGTTCTCATCTCAGATCATACAGTTTCTTTTGTGTTACGTTTGATGACTTTTGAGGAATAAAATTACCTGATAGTATAGAAGGTTGATCTAATTTGTTCTTCCTGTAAGCAGCAAAATATTTTTAACTGGAGGTGAAGGGGTTATTTAGTCTACAATATCTGCCTAAGTCACACAGTGTTAGTTTAAAAAGTTAATTTAGTTCATTTCTTTAGGAAATATTCTGCCTCCAAGAATTATCCTTTCTCTGAAAACTGTTCTGACTGTTTTCTATTGTCTATTAACATGATGCTTTGAGGCTATTTTCTATGGGAATGCTCAGCCTTAAAGTTGTGCCCACCTGCAATGATATAACTAGCAAAGCAAATTGCATTATCCTCTCAGTAAGAATTTTAGTTCTTTATTGTTTTAACCTGAGCTCTTGTAAATCAGCCAGAGCAATCAGTTTTAATGAATTCTCTAAGAGAAAAACAAACAACAATGGAAAAGCTCTGTTTTTTAAGTTGAATCCTCGGGAAGGGGGAGGGGGGGGGAAGGAGAGAGGAGGCACTGCATTTTCCTCTCATCAAAACCCTGCCAATACATAACCAATTCTCACTGCTTGCCCTGTGCTGGGTTAAAAGCATGGGTTTCAAGTAAAAAATTCCACAAATTGCCCAGTTTTTGATGCCTTTATATTCTTAAATGGGCACCTGGGAAACCTGAATGCTCTGTATATGGGTGTATTAATTTACTGTGCCTTTGAGATGGCCAATGCAACCTCAGAAAGTTCACGTAAAAGAAGTAGTTACCTGAGATGAGCAATAAATTCTAACCTGTCTCAATAAAGTCTACTGGCCAAATACCATAATTGCAGCAAAGATGAGTAACTGTTAGTTAGCCATCTCCAATTTCTATTCTGTTTCATCTTTAGGAGACAGGAATCTACTCTGTTCAACTGCCTTGTTTCAAGAGTGCTTAATCAGCAAAACTGCATAGTAAAATGCAAGTCCAGACTACTGAGGGGATTGAAAAGTTTATTTATGAAATGCTTTTGTTTTTACTGTGCTGGAGCTCATTTCAATTCGATTTACACTCTGCTTCCTTCAGATTTTATGGAGTTTTTACTTTCATGACTATGAACAGCATCTCTGTCAAAATCCACATCATAGAATTAGGTCTGTGCAGGCACTTTATGACTCGTTCCCCTGGATAGCTGTAAAAAGAGGAGCATCTCCACGGTATGACTGGAGATCAGTTAGACACCTTCCCATTATTAGAGCTGTCATTCCAGTATCTATAAAGGGCTCCGGTGTTTCCCTCAAAGCTCTGTCTTTGTCAAGTGAAGATTTCCCTGACTGTTCTATTGGATGTTCCCTGTATAAATGGCCTCAGAATAAAAGATGCTTCCAGGTGACACTGTGAACTTTTGTTCTATTATTCTACTTGTGAAGCCATGAAAATATTCCTAGCTGTAGCCTATTCAAGTTCTAATGTCTTTTTATAGGCAAAATACTTTTAATGAGAAGATATTTGGTCTTTTGCAGTGAAATCAATATTATGTAATTTCACTGGATTTCTTACCTGGAATGTAAAATACATAATGTAACATAAAATATGGGATGTAGCAGAATATAAGAAAATGTTTTAATGGAAACAAAAAATCTGTCATCATCAAGACTGGCAAATAGAATTGATTATTCACTGTAGTGTGTCTCCTTTGCACTGGATCTTGCCCATGAACATTTAATTGGACTGATAGTTTAGGCTTTGCTGTTTTGCAAATACACAGCTTCAAATTAACAGGTAAGCAAGCCCAGAGTGCCCTCAGTTGTGTGAATATACCCACAGAACTTACTGTCTCTGTTCTCTCATATAGTACCTACCACTGAAAATTTGAAGAGTTTATACATTTAAATGGAAAACATTTCTTGTGAGAAGTGTCTGACGTAGCCCTCAAGAGGACTAGCAGAAACAAGAAGGTACTCAGCATGAGCTTAATGTTGATTATGACAGATATTGGCATTCTGTCTAAAACCAGGTTTGAAGTGAAACATTTCAACCAGAGTAGACTGAAATCTGTCATTGTTACCTGAGCATGTCTAATAGTCTCTAGACAGCCTTTAGAGCAAAATAGTTTAGTTGCAGAAGACTTGGTTTCCTGAAAGCCAAGGTTTATAATGTGAAAGATTGGGCTATCCAAGCAGTGGTGGAAAATACAATCCAGCCTCTCTTGGATTGTTAAGTAAGAGTTTGCATTTAAGCAACAGTTCTTGAATGGGAAACTATTTACAGCTCTTAGATTAAATGAAAAAGAAGAGCACTGTCTTGAATTAACTATTCAGCAGTCATGGTTCTTAAGTAGGAGTGGTCAATAGTCACAACTGGGATGCCCTGGAAAAAGAACTTTTCTCCTTTGAAAAAGTCTAGCTGTAGGCATAATGCTTACAGATCCACATGAAGGATTTGAGGACTTGAGAACCATCAGACACAGGGAACATTTGCAGTATCTGAACTGTTAACAACAGTAAGAAACATGTGGATGTAGAGGTCTGTTAGATGGCCATGACTGAAATTCTCAGAATGCCTGTAAATCTAGGGTACATCTGCATTTTCCAAGATTCTCTTCCTGTACCTTCCCACCCCCCATCTAGAAATTCAGTACAGTCTGGTAGCAGCACATTTCTGTGTGTCTGCCCAGTCCTTCCGACCCTATCAAGAAACCCTTTCAAGAGCTCAGCTCTGTCTTCATGTTTGTGACCATATTCCAAACTAGGACCTAATCTCCTGTTCTCACTGCCCTCTGGTATCTATTCCACTTTGCTAAAAGATCAAATCCATTCACCCCAACTTGGGTCTCTGGTGTCGCATTTCTTGCTCTCACAGCTCACAGAATCTGAGCGCTCATTTCCAGCTCAGAAAAGACCAGGGAGGAGATGGGAACACTTGCCATGGGATCCTGGGTCTGGTCATGCTGTTCTTCAACACATCACAAGCAGCAGAATGCCAGCCAGGGCCCTCCTGAATCCAGAGCTTCATGTCAGTTCTTCTGGATCTATCCATCAGACATCTCTCCTTCCTATTTCTTTTCTCATGAGAAAAAAAAAAAAAAGGAAATGCAGAGGCAAAAAGGAGATCACAAATCAGGGATGCAACTAAATGAAGATGTGATTAAAGTGTGGGGTAGGCAGAGGAATGAAGAAACTACAGTGCTTAACGTTTCATTCATGCTATAGGGAAGGCATGGATCAGTCCTTGTGTTATCCAAACTAATTTGTCTTCCTTTAAAATACAGCCTTTTTATAGAGATAAGCTTGCTTAATCAGAATGTTCTTTGATGAAAATATGTCTAGCTAAAGTGCCAGTTGAGTGAGCATTTTCTTCACAATGCCATTGTTCAAAAAAATCTGTTTTGGTCTTTAATACAGAAAAGGTGGAGTGCCCTGTGGAGCTTTTCCCTATTAGTATGCTAGGCAGTTGCTTATTTCTCCATTCACTAATCCCTCAGCTGAACCCCTGGATTTACAATAGCCAAATAGAAATATTCACAACACATGTAAATAACCTTTTGGTTGTGAACAGGATTTGTTTGTTAGCTGTTGATCACTCTCTTTCTTCACTGTTCTTTATGTTATTGTTTTCAAAATCAGTGTCATGTCAAGTCAGAAAAGTAAGTATTTCGAATGGATTCTTCACAATATGACACCACTTAAAAGCTGATGTTGTCACAGGCAGATACTTAATCAAAGCTAATCAACAAACTGGAAGAATCAAAATTAGTTGATGATCAAAACAAAATATAAATGTATTCTCTAATTGATTAAAGTGGCTTGGGAGGTTCTGTAAATTAAAACATTTTTCCCAGCTGGGATAAAAATCAACCTTTTTTCCCATTTACCAGCCAGAAATAGTAGCAGTTCAACAATCTGTGCTCCTGAGGAAAAGTAGGAAGAAGATGAAAGAAATAAAAATGACTCATAGAAAATACCTGATAATAAAAAGAGAGGTACTTCATATGTGTCAATTTAATCAGGACTGGGTGGAAGCAGGACAGTGGGGAAAGTTTTGCAGTGAATTTTTTTTTTGCCATGTATTTTCTTGCCTTCCATAGAAAAATAGTCTGTTAACACTTCATATATATATAAAAAAAGGTGAAAGAGTGGCAGGAGGTGGGAGGAACAGTTGTCCATGTCAAGAAGTGTTCTCCTTCAGCCCACCTGTAGCTTTCACTATGTCCCATGGGAAAGGATGGTGCCTGTGCATTTCAAGTGTGGGATGCAGGGAGGGACTCTGGCCATCCTGGTGGATAGTGAGTCTCTGCCAGGTGTGCAGTGTCTGAGGCACAACTTTTCTAAACCACAGTATTTTGGTTCTGGGCCACAATATTTCAGATTTCAACCTAAACTTTTTTACATCTATAAGTTTTCCAGAAAAAGCACTTTTTCAATAGACTGATTTTAGGCCTACAAAGGCTACAAGAGAAAAGTATAAAGCAGATATGAAGTAGATACAAGCATCAGACTGGTGATGCAGTAACATATTGGATCAACAGACCAACATTTCTGAAGCCTTTCTGTATTTCTATTCCAGTTAAGTTCATCCATTTGTTAGTTCATATGGGAGGAGAGGTGTTGACATCTAAAATCTGCACTAAGTGAGTTGGCACTGACCTTAATGTAAGTTAAAGAATACTTTAATTATTTTTAAACTATTTTAAGCTACTTCTATTTCCCAGTTATTGCTGCCACTGTAGAAATCATGAGAAATCCTCCAGAAAGTTGATGCCCTCAAATCATCTCAGCTCAGGGAATTGAAAGGCCATTTCTAAAGAATGAGATTAAAATAACACTGACTGGTGCCATTCACAAAGACCTGCACGTATCTCCACTGAAGATCTAACCATCTGACTTTGTAGTCAGAAAAAAAGTCACAGGGAAAGGGCTCATGGAATACTTTGTCATCAGTCATTAAAGAACTAAAGAATAATATTTTCTCTGGGAAAAGTAATTGCAGGCATATTTATAAATACCTTATTTGCATACTTAGTGGGGTGGAGGGTATTGTTGGAGACCTTCTCCTTTTCGATTATGTTAGACATAAAATAATTATTTTTCTTTTAAGAGCACATCCAGTAAAATGAAATCTGTATGAGAAAGCTGTCAAGCATACAATTGTAATGGTGTAGTGTGAAAAGCTGGGAAGTGAAAAAGATGGTATATTGAGAGAGACATCTAATTTCTGAGTCCTGAAGTGTAATTTCGGCTGCACATTGCATTCTTAACAATAATAGAAGAAATTGGGGAAGAAAATAAAAGGGATAGAATTTGTCAAGCAAAAGTTTGTGCATCTCAGAAATGAGAAGCAAAGACTTGGAGCATATATCCAGGGAAACTGGCTTTTCTTCCCTAGAGGGAGGGCAGCTTCTTGCTCAGATTGCCAGGACCGTTGTTACATAGAAAAACAAAATTTAGGATAAATTGTTTGCAAAAATATGACAGGGAAAAAAATCTACTAAATGAGAAAAAAAATACTGATTTCACATTGGAATACTCAGAAACTTTGGAATATTATTATTCTTGTTGGTTCCGCTGCCTCCAATTAAGTACATACCATATGTGATATTATAAAGATCCTAAAAAGTTCACTAGGCATAATTACTTTTTTTGGGAGAAAGACAAAGTGTTAAGTATATTTTAGATTTTTCTCCTTTCTCTTTCCATCCCATCCTCTTTGCTCTAAATAGTTTTCTTTTAAATGACTAAATCTGGATTTCCTGACAACATAGACATTTTATCAATTAACTGCCTCTGCCTAGCAACTGTAGAAACATTTCAGGGACAATTAATGATTTACAACAACTCAAAATGTAACACAGGGAAAACCTCACATGCCAGAGTGGCTCTCACCCTATCCTTGAGAGAACTCATTTGCAGAGGAAGTGGTGCCACTGAGGATCTTTTCTAGAACTCATATCAGCCTTTCTCTTGGCAGCTCAATGTCCTAATGTGAAAAAGGGCAACACTTGATACACCATTGGCCCTTTATTGAAGTTTCAGCTTTAAGGTCTCCTACTACGATATTTGCAGATCAGTCACACAAAGAAAAGTTTTCTTAAAAAGTAAGTTTGCATACAAAGTTGCATAGCCTCCTCAACTCGGGCAAGTGTATTTTGTTTTATTGATTTTAAAATGCCATAGCAACCATCATGGGCTTATGGTTTTTACAGTAAATGAAGGTGAAGCACATCTATTCTCCTATGAGTTTTACTTCCTCAGCTGCAAAAGAACAATGCGTGAGGAGGTTCTAATGCATTTTGAGGTTGCGTGTTTGATATTTCTTTCCCCTTTTTATTCTGCCACTGCTAGTGGTGTGCTTTCTGTCACTTACTTATTTTCTGCTGGGGCTGCTCCAGAGTGCCACGTAAGGAAACAGTTCACTGGAAGGGTATCTCAATGAAACAGATGAGAAGTCTGATAGTGCAGCTGAGTTAAGATAATTTGAAATTAAAAAGCTCTTATACAAATAGATCTAATCAACATGTTTCTCTTGAGCAGGGGCCAGAATGCTGAACTATAGGAGTCAGAAGCTGTGACGGTTTAATGACTTTAATTAGGACATGGGTAAAACCCTTGAATGGGTCTAGAACAGTCTTGTCTTCAGAATGGTAGTGCTTAAGTTTTTCATATCTACTGATTGATTACAGGGATTGTACCATATCAGGGACTAGAAAACACCTGGAACAGAAACTGAGCAAATGCAGAAAACAAGAACAAGAAACCCTAAGCTGAAAAGAAATACCTTTGATGTGATTTCAAACAGCAAATTCTCAATGTTAACACAGAGCAGTTGTATACCAGCATGCAGAGGATAATCAATAGGAAGACAATATCCTTTGGTATGATTGTCTTAAGAGCTTTGGAAAGGTAAGCCATTGAATTCTGACTGGGCAGCAGAAATCAAGAATTCTAATGAATAAATGAGATGATTCTGAGTGCAACAGGACCTTACACAGACATATCCCACACTCTTTGGCTATAGCTCTTTTCATTACCATTGCCTGGATAGTAACACCAAATTCAGCTACAGATGTTTAAAAACTATGATTAGAGATTCTGTTCTAGGCAGAGAAAAAGCTAAAAAAGAAGCTGTATCAGTCTTGTCTTTCTCTTTTTGGTTTCATGAAGCATTCATTGGGGAGTCTCTTGAAAAAAAGAATCAGAGTTCAGTGAAAGTGCTTTCTAAAAGGGTCTTTGATGAATACTGAAGATACCCTGTTGTTTTACACTAGCTAAAAATACATGCTACTAAAAGAAAAGTAATCCTGATTGTATTCTGATGGCATCTTTCAAAAAGGTGTCATATGTCTGTGTCCTATCTAAGAAAATAGCTGTACTCCCAAGCCTGCCAGTAAGTAAATAATTTGTCTGGGCTGAGCAAGTCTCTGAGACAGTGGAAATTTCTTGTAGCATTGTGCTTCAGAAACACTGAGATTGAAGGGCAAGGGTTTCATTTGGTGGTGCTTGAAAAACAGTTGCAGTGCTTATGTGTTTACGAGTCATTAAGAGAAGCCAATTGCAGACTTATGGAGGTTGCAGGCTGATATCTCTGCCACAGTTCTTCTCACAGTGTGAGTTAATCTAGTGATGTTACTAGAGCTAGAACCACCAAACTGGAAGCCTACACACAAAGTTACAACATGGTTTAGAAAATAAACTGTCCAGCTCTTTAAATCTGCAGAGAATGTCTAATATTAGAATTTATGGCTAGAATTGAGTTTGGTCCAAGCACAACATCTGTTGCTGTAGAGATTTGGAGTAGTAATTTATGTGGTCAAAGAACTGCTGCCCTACCAGATCCCCCATATTGGAACACTTCAAGTGAGAAGAAATCAGCTAAAATGGAGGAGTGTGCAGGACAAGTCTTTCTCTCTAAGCAATAATCCTTTAATGCTCTGAAATGCTTATCTCAAATCCTCTAACCTACAAAATGAGGTTGCTGTTGTTAAATTTCTTAGCTTGTCATCCTGAATGTCACTACCAGCTATACTGTTCAGTCTTTCCAGGGAAAAAACACACAACCCTCAGACTTTGAAACAGTTCCCTCTGTGTTTGGTAGTAGCCAAATGTACTTCACAGCTACCTTGGAACTAGACAACGGGATTAAATAAATAAATAAGTAGATTCTGTGTTTCCAAGAGGCTTTAGAGTGTGAACAGAGGCAAATATTAAAGTGTAATATTAAAGGAGTAGGAGTAGACAAATTTGGGGAGCTTAAGAGATTAATAAAGGTAGAGGCATTTTTGTAGCTGGAATTTTCTTTAGCATTGTGAACTTCGTTGTATCACCATGGTGTGCTGCAGAGGCTGGAGAAATGACCATCCTTAAGGCTCCTGGTTTGCATTGCCTCTTTTGATATCTCAAAACTTCTGAAAACCATAATACAAGTAGTTACTGCACACAATTTTGCCTTATCTTGGGTAAAATTCATCCTTGTGCAAAAGGCATTTGCATTGCTTCTAGGTGCCAGATTTTCAGTTCTTTGGAGAGCAATGGCACTGGAGAACAGACTAGAAAGAGGTGGCAGAGTAGTCTGCATGAGACATGATGAGTGTTGTGTAGTGGCCTGTTCTGTCAAGGGGTGGATTTTGTGGAAAGGAACAGCTCTTGTGAATTAGCAAGCTGGGCTTGAGATGTGTCAAAATATCAAAGGAGGGGAAGCTGACAAGTAGAAGAGAGAGCTCTACTGATGTTAACACTCACCAGTTTCCTTCTGAGCATTTAAAACTGCCTGTAGTACTCAGAATTCCCAATTCCGAGAGTCTTTTCTCAGTCTTATGTCCCTCTTGATGAGGCAGGGCCAGACAGAGTTCCTTACCCCTCTTACATATTACGAAAAATAGGGCTGAGAGAAGAACTGTATAGAGGATGACTGCCATCCTACTTACCCTGTGATATCTGGAAGAGAAAGGACAGTTAGGGGACTGACTGAATGAAGCTGATGGATGGGTACTATCCTTTGGACAATTATTCACGGGAATTCTCTACAGCTTTTAACCGTAAATCCTTGAGTAATGCACTATTTAGCATGGTGTTTTCATTCTTCATAAATTTTGTTGCAAGTTGCAACACAGTGTTCACTTAAAGACCTATCTCCTGCAGTCCAGTTACTAGTTTGTAATTTCAGCTTGCTTTTTTTTTCTGGTATTTTTGCAGGGTTCTACTGACAAAATGGGAATGAAAGTGTTAAAAAAAGATTTACAAAGGCTACAACTAGAATAAAATAGGAGAAAGAGAGTCAAATATCCAAATTGGTAGCTTTTGTGAAAATAAGAGAACTCATTGCTTTTTTTTGTGTGAAATTTTAACAAATATTTTCAATAGAGGTTTGAGAACTATACATGAGTGCTACTAAATTTCTCCTTTCCTACATCATATTTGTAAGACCAGGTGGACATCTGAAGTGCAGTGAAACTTTTCACTTTTTTAAGAATTGCGTTGTGTATTGTGATGGGAAGGACTAAAGAGTGATGCATTTGACCACTATCCTTTAGGAATTTGTAACCTCAGTTCCAATCTTGGCTTGAATTTCAAATAAAAATAAGAGTAAATACTTCATCTTTAACTCTTAAATTCTCACTGATGCCCGTGATGAAAGTATCCATCACAGTTGTTGATGTCATTGTGTAACTCTTCCTCTGCTGAGGACCATAGAATCCATAGCAGGGTTATTGATTGTAAAGGAGGAAATGTATGTCTCATACTCAGTGCATAAATACTTCCACAACAGCAGATTCATTCAGATTGTGAACAGGGAGCATTTTCAGAGCAGTGAGAAAAAATGAGACCATTGAGTCCCTGAAATGAGCTGCTAGAATCATTGTCACAGTTCCAGGTTCAGTTTGGCACCCACCGTGGCTGCACCTGCTGATGCCATTATGGTGACAGGTACAAATCACCAGTCATGAAGAAGAAAACCATGAAACAGAAAACAACTGGCTGTGACTACATAAAGTAATTACCAATCCCACAGCCCTAGGCAGTAGTACCTAAAAGGTAGCAGGTGGACCACCAGGGACTCTGTGTGTTTTCTCCCCACTCCCCGAGTACAAGAGCCGCCAACCATGCAGAGGTATTTTGCAAAGTGCTTGCTAAAGAGACCCTCCCAAGGATGTGACAAACCCATTGCTCCCTCTTCTTTTACACACATCTTTCCCATCTACTCTCCTTCACACAGAATTTCCACTTGTATTTTGGAATTGATTGTATTTTGCATCTTACATGAATGTGCTGAGTGTAAGAAGAGAAAGATGGACATTTTGTGTGGTGTTGAGCAGTGTGAGCTTTAGTTTGGCCATGTGTCTAATTAGGTGGCATTTTTAGAGTGTACTCTGAGCAGCTAATTAGAGGAGTCTGGCCTACAGCCTGGCCATTTCTTCCTCAAAGAGTTGGTTGCTCTACAGCATTGTTGG
Source organism: Sakesphorus luctuosus (assembly GCA_013396695.1). Taxonomy (NCBI): domain Eukaryota; kingdom Metazoa; phylum Chordata; class Aves; order Passeriformes; family Thamnophilidae; genus Sakesphorus; species Sakesphorus luctuosus. The sequence continues at coordinate 1,111,436 of VWZD01008768.1, forward strand.
AACAGATTCGTCTTTCTGGTTCAGACTGCAAATGAAAAAATACCACAGGTGGCAGAATATGAGCACAGAGCATTACCTGCCTTGTTGATAAAGACAGAATGTAAGTCCTAAATGGATGATACTGGCACTTGTGAAAAGTCAGTTCTGTTCCTCACTGATTATCAGAGACATTTCAGCAAAATGTCCAGCAAAGCTGCAATCACAGTAATTGCATAACAATTGCAATCACAGGCTTGTTTGGCCTTTCTGGAAGCAGAACAGCTATTTGTTATACAGCTGTGGATAGGTTTGCAAATGACCTGGCAGTATCAGGTTTGTTAGTGAACTGTGTGTCTTGCTGAAAAACTATCTAGGGATCAGGAGTAATGTATGGACAGGAATGAACGAGATCTATTTTAGCAGAGCTTGGCACAGCACAGAGCAGTATCCAAACAAATCCCAGCACCTCAGAGGCAGTGAGGGAGCAAGGACACTTTCAAAACTTAAGTCTCTGGAGCTATGTTTTCCCTCCCATTGCTTTTCCTGGTTTCTGCTTTTACTTCCCACATATATATCATATTTATTACCTCCCTTCTACTCAGTTCACTGTAATACTTAATGAGAAATTCTATGTTTTCTTGTCATAGGTAGGAACTATTGTCACATACACACCTCAGAGTAGTGTACAATAATAGCCAAACTTGAGAAAACTCAGGGGAAAATGTTGTTGTTACTTAAAAGGCAGGATTTTCACCAACTATGAAAAATATAAAATGGCCAGAGCCAGGATACCAATGTTTTGTGTAACTATTCCTCTATTAACAGGCATATTCTGCCCTTCTTTCATATCCTTAATAATGTCTTAGCACTCTTTCTCACTATTTCTTGCAATTGGTGATGGGTTTATTTCTGCTCCATGTGGTCCCAGATGCTGACCATATGAACTCTAATCCTCACACTGGAACAGGGAATTTGTTTGCTGGAATATGTACAAATATAAAGGCCAAATCCTGAGCTCAATTTGTGCAGCTGATTGGAGCTCATCAATTGCAGAGAGCTGTAAAACCTGACCCTGCATCAAGTGTAAGAGATTGTGGCATAGGAGTGGTGAGGCTATGCAGACACTGGGTGAGGAGGCATATGTGGTGATATTACCAGTATACAGGTAACAAAGAGCTCTGCACTCACTTGAAAATTGGAAGAGAACTGCAGAGGAAGGAAGCTGTGCAGGTGGGTTCCTTAACCAGCACCTGAATGTGTATTTCAGTTATCTTCTTCCACTTATGGAAACTGGAAGTGCTGCTGTTACCCAATTAGCTGATGCCATCCCTCCCATGCCTGTTGGCACTCTGTTCAGGTGTATTGGCTGTTAGCTCCTTCCTATCCATTTCTGTCTGTCCTGGTTTAACTGTGCTTCTCATGTTTTGTGCTGGTTCTCACTTGCAATCTCAGTTGTTTTTTGGCCCTATTTCTTTTTTTTGCCATTAACCATGTTCCTCTTTGAAGATGTTCAATTTGAAGCGGCAGGGCTGAGTCAGGTATCGGTTTGGCACAGAGCAGCTCTCTGGGCTGCAAGCCCTGCTCCGAGGCTGCAGGGCTGCACGTGGTTTTGGTGAGAGATGCTGTTAGAAGATGAGTGGGCACAAGGCATCAGCTGCTGCTTTTAATACAGTCGTGGATGCACACCGTGGAAGTCCAGTGTAAAGCAGATTTCTTTGCTATTTTTGTTCTGCATTTTTACCCCACTGAATGGTACTAGAGTGATTTCTCACAAACCTAAGTTGCCTTGAGAAAACCTGTCCCAAAGCTTGAAGGTCCTTCTGAACCTCAAACAAATCATATATTGCAGTCAGGAGGCCTATGAAAGAGTTGGGGTCATTGTTCTCTTTTCATGAAGGAACACGTGTGGTTGTGGCAGCAGGGAATGGTTGTTTGGCTCAGTGGGCTTTACTTAGCTCATAACTTTTCACAGACTTGTGGTGTCCTCAGTCTTTCCCAGAAAGCTACATGTTTGCCCACAGGTAGAAGTAACTCTTCCAGGTTTAACCACCCAGCACATTGAGGGGACAGGAAAGGTGCAGAAGATAACAAGTGAAAGTTAATGTGGGAGTCAGAATACAAGTCCCAAACAAAGTCAAAGACTCATTGTAAGCCACTAAATGGGGTAAGTCTTGCTTCAGAGTGAAAGGGCAGCATAGTTCAACATCATCTTCCTAATTTCTGCAAAAAGGAATGTGAAAATAGAGTGGTGGGTAAGAAAGCTGAATCTATGGTGTCAGAGTGCAAGAGGCTTCAGTTAGAGCAAGAGAAGGGGTGGAAACAGAGTGAGCAGGAACAGATTGTGCCAGCAATAGGAACTGAAATGTAATCTTGGGTGAGCCTCCAGCATATAAGAATACCAACAACTTCAGCAGGAGCTGGTGGCCCCCTCCTCAAGAGAAAGATAAATAAAATGCATGCAGGTTGTCCTTGTGTTATCACAGATCTTGACACAGAGGTGTCTTCTTTATGTTATTTGCTACTCCAGGTGAAGTGTCTGATACTCTCTGATATAACTGTTAACGGACAATGATTTCTCAAGTCACTTTCTGATTCCACAAGGACTGAGAAGGTGATCTGTTGTGTGTAGGGAGAAATATGTGGTTCCTCAGCCTGCTTTAGGTAGACATCGCTATTCAGCATTTTTGGAAGGACAAAATCATATATGTTCCTATTCCCATGGAACTTCCAGACACAGCTTCTACAGCTCATTATATTTTTCACATTATCACAAATCAGGATATTTTTCAATAACTGTTGCTTGGCCATTTTGTCAGCTAAACTTATGAAGAAAGCAGAATGAATTTAAATCTCTTAATAGGTAGAATAAGGTATCTTTCATTTCTTGCTGTTGAAGTAATCATGTCTGCAATGAGTTTGGGTGTTTAAACCTTTATTTTTAACCCTAAGGAATGAAAAGACCTTAAACATCTAGAAGAGGGTAAAGGCAAGGATGTGTGGAATTAAAAAAAACAGGCCTCAGAGGATAAACTGCACAGTGAATTATGATTCATGCTGCAACACAGATTGGAGCTTGTCTCGCACAAGAAATCATCAGGAAGCAACAAGCAGTTAAGGAAGAACCCAGAGCATGCCTGCAATTTTAATGGCAGGAGCCAATCTTTGGTAGGCATGGTTTTTTTTGTTACAATGAATCTGATGAGTTCATTTTGGATGTTGCCACCTGAAGAGCATCGTTCTCTTCCTTTCTGACTCAAATAAGCACGTAAGACGCTGATCTTGCATGAAGCTTAATGTTTCAGGCAATGTGTATCCTGTTTGGAGTAACATTAGCAGAGCATTTTGGCACAGCAGGCACACTAACAGATTGTAAAACCACACTGAAATCCCAGGAAAAGGAGCTGTTCCCTCAGATGGCTCTCCATCCATTGATGAAAGCCAGCCAGCTCTTCCCCTTGCATTTCATCCCAAGATTTGTCTGGAATTTTTTTTATCTACCTCCTACTTACAGGCAAGGTGATAGAGTGCTGTTGGGTGTGGGGATTGTTCCAGCTGCTCTTTAATTTTAAAGACTTCATGCACAGCTGTACAGCCTAAATGGAGGAAGAGAAGGCAAGCATAGCTTCTTTTGTCCTACTATTTTTATCTAGTTGCCTTGTTCCCATTACTCCTGTATCCCCGTTTTCTGGAGGTGCCTGTCTTCCACCCTTGTTGTCCCTTCAGAATATGTGGGTTGAGGAGCAGCCAGGGCAGGTTGAAGTGAGTGCCTCTGCTTGCCTGGCTGGGGCGCACCACTTGTTTCACACTGGATATGTGCCTTTGTCTCCTGACATGCCTGTGGCTAAGGGCTCCAAGACCTTGAGCACTCTCTTTACCTCATGGTTTTCTCCAAAAACTGTAATAGCAAATGAGGACTCAAACGAGTGGAAAACCATTTCCTGCCTCATTTTTTTTTGCTTTGGGTGGGGTCAGTGTTCATTGTGTGTAGTGCACAGCAGTCATGCAGCTACTGCAGAGGACAAGACCAATCCTGCCAGGATGCTCAGTACCACAAGGGATGTCCAGTGGGTCACAGGTTTGTACCCATTCAATGGCCACGAGAGGCCCCCGTGTGTGTATAAATATGCTTTGGGACCAGCTCTGCATGCCTTACTGACGAAGTCTGTTAGCTATTACTGTGACAGATATGATAGCAGAAAGGAATATGAATGAACAGCAGTAGAGAAGTAGCGTTATTTTAGAAAAAGATTAATATTGAGCAATTTGACAGTGGGGAGTGTTTCTTCAGATGGAAATTTCCAGTAGCAGGGAGAACTTTGTTTTACTTGCTGATTTTTTTTCTCTCTGTCTTTGTATCAGAGCTCATTTGTTTCATACTGATTAAAAGAAAAAGCTTTGGAACCAGCAGAAATGATTTACAGTTTAGTTCTTTAGAATAGGAAAATCAATCAAAATATTTTAAGAATAGAAGATAATAACTAGAGCTGCTCATCAGGATTTAGGACGAACTGCAGGCTAGATTGAGGACTCTAAACTTAGCTTATTTTATATTTCATGTGAGAGCATGCAAAGCACTACACAATAATTATCAAACTGAATTGTCACTGAAAAATGGCTTTACTGGATCTTTATAATAGATTAAAAGGGAATATTTTTTCTGCTTAAATTTCTTCAGCAAATGTTCTCTATCTCAGGACATGTAGCTCTTTGTTTGAGGCTGTTTCCACATCTGATGTTTTGCAAGACATAAGCCAGGTATGTGCTCTTCTTCAGCAGGAATACTCTGATTTACACTGGATGATGAGATGGTTCTACATATGTTAGCCATTTACACTTCTCTTTCCATGGATTTAAAGTCTGTTGAGAACTGGTATCACCAATTGGTAGACTTAGTGCTGTCCTGAACTGCCCCTTCTCATTGTCTTCCTTGAATCTTCATTGCTTATGAGCAAGGGATGGAGCCAACTGAGACAAGGAACTTCTTATTTATTTGCCTGTCTTCAGTTTTGATGCCACTTTTTTCTGCAGCTCTCAATCGTTGCATGGTTAGAAAACCATCAAAGAATCCCTCTGTAGGCAGTGTGGTTTGCATCCCGTTCCTATCCCAGAATATCAAGGTTTGGTTAATGGCACAAAGGACAAAGAAATTGTGATTATAAGAAGCTAAACCAAACATGCAGTTTTACTTTTGAATGTAAAATATTCTGCATTGCTCCCAAATTGCAATAAGAATTGAAATCTTTGTGCATCCTGCTAAATAAGAGCAGGTGATTTCTAAGGTAAGTAAGTTTTGTGCAGAACATCTTATAGGCACCAAGAGGGTACTCTAGAGACTGGGTCCCTGTTCCACAGACTCATAATGCTGGGCTGTAATGAAGTCACTTAGCTCTTAGCTGCTCTATTGCAAAACTGAAAATACTTTAATAGATCATCTAAATGCAGCATCTGGGCATCTGTTCCAAATGTAGTCAGTCTCTTTCTTTCCCTCCTTCAAAATAATAGTATTTCTCTATTCAAATTGCCTTATTTTGTACAGGGCAGTGGTGTTGTTATGAGAAGAAAGCAAAAGTGTATCACTTAAAATAAAAGTAGGAGACTGTTTCCAGCATGGGAATTGATAAGGATTTGTGTAAGACCCAAATTAGCTCTCTCTTGCTGGCTTTAAATGAATATTTAATACTATATAGAAGTATAAACATTTCAGAATGAGTTAAATATTTTCTTCAAAATAAATCATTGCCAAAATTGAGCTCATACCTACAAAGAAACAAAAGCTTTAAGACAGAAAAAGAATTAAACCTCTTATCCTGGAGGCATCAAATCAAATATCTTTGTTTCAAAATGGTGTGGGTTTTTTCCAGTGGAGTTTCTTCCAGAAGCAATCTGATCAAACATGAGAAAGCTCTAGCCAATCCAAATACTTGGACATGTATGTTTCTTCATGACAAAAAAAATGTCAGAAAATGTTTTCCTAGCTCACTCAGTTGAGGCAAGCAGAACTTTGTTATCCTCTTATGACCTCCAAGTCCTTGATAGCTCTTTCACTTAGGTCTGAGCTTCTTCTAAATAGAGACTACCAAATCCAGGGCTGTTTCATGAACCATAAAGTACATTAGCCATCAACGGGAATGGAAACTCTCCTCCATTTACTGAAGAATTAATAAGCAAAGTGCAATGACGGTTGCAATCTAAGAGGCAGGAGTGCAGCCCTGGTTGCCTGGAAACAGGAGGATGCCTGTGGAAAGTCATACCAGGCTCATTTAGGAGGGCAGTTTTAACACAAACTGATGCCCATCTTACCCTTTTTAAAAACATGACTCTTCTAATTTCTTTTTATCAACATTTTAATGAGATCCAAAAATCATTTAGTCTTTACCATATATTTCAGTGTGATGATATGTCAAATGGTATCCAGGAGTTAGAGATGGACCTGAAAAAGGGTCCCACATGCAAACTTTGAAGAAATGATCCAGCATTTGGAATTCATAACTGCTCTTTTTCTTGTACTGGTGATCAAACTGCTCAGGAGTGTTCAAACCTGGGTCAATCTCTGCAACTAGAGCAAGCAAATTTTGCCAGAAGCCATATATGAAGCTGGGCTCCCTTTTAAGCCTGTCTTTCATCTTAACCAAGCTGATTTAAAGCAGTGTGCATAAGACAGGTTATATTACATGTCTGCAGGAAAACTAATTCCAAATCCTGACTTGTTGTGGGAAAACCAAAAGTAATCGTTCTATTGACATTGCCAATGCATTCAATTTTTGTGCATGCTTTCCATGCAGCTTCAGCAGACAAAACATGTAAATAATATCAACTGCAATAAAAAGATCCTAGGAATTCAGTATATATTATGTCTTATGAGTATTACATTAAAATTAAACTAAAGATGTAAGGCACTGGGTTAGTAGAAAGCTCATGAGGTTTTATAAACACTCCAATCTGGCTGGGACTGTGTTCCTGGGTTGGTCCAGCCCCAGCTCCACCCAGAACAGTTACCAGCTCCTGAGGTGCCAAGCTGACCTCTCCTGTTTGCCAGTTTTCACTTGTGCCATTTTGTAGGCATATTGAGATCTGGGGGACGCAAACCTTCCCTTCGACAGTCAAAGTACAAATCATGTAATTTCTTTGAAATGACCCTCTGGGGTTATCTGAATGACTCAGCTGGGGTCAGATTTACCACCGAGCCACTTGATGATTTTAGCATCACAAGCCTCTGAAAGTGGTGACTAACTTGATGAAAGTATCCAGAATTTGACCTAATTTAGGAGAAAAAATATCCAAATTCAAGAGTTTGTCTGAAATATGTCTGCCTTTAAACATTATTTGTGTCCACTGCAAGTGAGAGTGGGAAATGCCCTGCTTTCTGAGTTGTGTTTTGCAGAATATTTAATGTTCTCAGCTTCTCAGTAGCAAATGTAAGTAGACACACTAAGAACAGACCTTGTCAGAGTTCTTAGGCATGGAAGGAGTTACTTGGTTCAAAAATGAGTAAACAAAAAAAAAGCCAATCCCGCTTTAGAGGGCAGAAGAGGATAGATTCAGAAGACCAGGCTTATGTCTTACACTCTGTCTGACTGTTTGAACCTTTCATTGTCATATTTTCCCTCTGTGTTAAGGTGGAGATAATGCATTTTTCCTAGGACTATTGTGACAGCTAGTGCTTTGCCAATTGCTTCAATGTCTTTGAAGGAAAAAATACTCTATCTGTTTAAATTTAGACTGACAGAACATTGTGAATCAGGTGCAGGTGGCTTTGACCAGATTCCTGTAGAGCCCTTTATTGTGTGAGGTATGGTGGTTTTATCAAATACAGCTTTCTTTTCTTCATAGCTTCCCAAACCATCATGATGTCCCCCATGACCTGACACTTTTGCTAAGAATTGTTTGTTCTTGCATAACTCCTGTGTGTGCTGAGAAAAAGGAATATTTCATGAGAGTCTTTGTGCCTGGTAATTTTATCAGTTCTTATCAGGTTGCAGAGAAAAACTGGCAGTAAATTGGATGTCTTACCTTGAAAAGCTTTCAAAAAGAAAACGTGACATGCTGAATAGATGCCTGGAGGGGAAGGGGTTTTTTCATCTTGGGTTACAGGAACACAGACAGGTCAATATGACAGAGTGTTATATTAGTATTCATGAGGCAACCTTCCCTTTGCCTTGAGAGCTTGCTGTAATGTCTTGAGAAACATGGTCTACTGTGGTGGCTAAATGGCAGATTGTATCCATCATCAGAGGCTGGGGGAGTGGTGACAGGTCCTGAATACCAGTAAAGCAGGAGCTGATGATTGCTGCAATTTGCCAGTGGCTGTGAAGTGCCTGAGACAGACCTCAGAACCTTCCCTTTTACTTCCTTTGTGTGTTTATCAGAGTGCATAGTGAATACTGCAGGGCAGCTCAGACAGCTAAAGAATTTTCATGTGTCATTGGGTCACGTGGCACCAGACCTTGTGGCAAACGTAGGAACCCCTCTAATCACAGCCTCCTGGGATCTTAAAATGGTTCTCCTCAAATAAATAAATTAAACTTCATGTTATCAACCTAAAGGACAAAGCGGAAGTGGGAGAGGGGAATCCCTTGATTATAGCCAGTTCTCAAAAATGGTCTCTTGGTGTAAAATCTGAATGTCAAAATTGGATGAAAATCCAGGTGTAGTTAGATGAAATCCTTTACCTTAGTTGAAAAAAAGATACTGGGTTAAATGTCTCCATTTCATTACTTTTTCCTAGCTCTTTTCAGTACTGTGGGCCAATACTTCAGCTGGCATAAATCAACATTATTAGGGATATGAGTATAACAGCAGCTGAGGCCCAAGAGCTTGTATGGATGGGTTTACATTTAGCCTGATATTCATGGTTCCTTTTCCCTGCATTTTTTTTCTTTTGTTGTTGTTTCCAATTTGTTTTCCTGTCTTAAATGGAGATCTCTTCCTCAAAACCAAAGAACTAAGCATGTCACATCTATGATGAACAGACTGCTTACCAATTCTGTAGATCCCTGTATTTGAGGCACTCAAGCAAATTTTTCACTGCCAGAATTTGGCACGTTCTGGCTCACATGGCATTGCTTGTGCTTGCTGAGGCAGCACCCCCAGTCAGTGCTGCCAGTGAGCAGCTTCGAAGGCAGCATCGATCTTAGCCTGCTTTATGCACTGTCTGTGCCCAAGTCAAACCTTCCAGGCCACAGGAAGGCAGGCCGTGCTGTTCTTAATTGATATATCAGGAAACAGAAGCCAAGAAGAGCCATCCAGCCTGCTTGACCCTGTTTGCAGCCTAACCATGGATACATACCCACCTTCATGAGCTTTATTTTCAGCTGCTTTGCTGCTGAAATACACTTAGTGACTAGCACAGTCAAAAAGGAGGCAGAGACTCAAAAAAAAAAAAGAAAAAAGAAGGGAAATACCCACTAGGGCACAAATTACGGACTAGGCAATTACTGTTTTGTCTGGTTTAGATGGAATACACTTGGAGATGTTGGGAGAATTCAATGGATTCAGGATTCTGTAATCTGTCTGCTGTTGGCTGAGGCACAGAGGGCCTGCACAGAACAGCTCCCTGGACCAGAGCAGCTGGGTTCTCTCCCAGGAGCTCTCCCTGCCGAACAGCAGAATAGGGATCGTGACATGTTGGATGCCCTATGGGATATAAGCATCTCCCCAGCACTATCATTTCCAGTTCAGTGTGTTATCATGGCACATATTTTGCATGTGGATGATTTAAGCTTTTCTGTTAAGTATTGTTATTATTATTATACTCTACAGAGAAAGCAATGTGGAGAGCGCTCATCGCCCCAGGCCTGAAGCTAGTTACTGAAAGTAGAGTTTATAAGGTGACAAACACTCTTGTCTGCCCCCAGCTTCTCTGCAGTGCCTTCACCCGTGTTACAGCTGGGGTGACACACAGGAAAGTGCCACAAAACACCCAGGGACTGCATGTGTCTCTGAGAAAGCAGACGCCAGGTCCTGTGTCACAGGGACACCTGCTGGAGCAAAACCTCAGCAACAGCTGGAGACACAGCCCAGTGCTCTGGACCACGGGTATGTTTTGAAATACAGCTAACTTCTCATTTAAATGCAACTAAGCTCTCATTATTTTCTTTCCTCAGCTAATTGTACTGCTCTGAGTCTTTGTTAAATTTCCCAGGCATCAGCACATATGAGTAGATGATTAAAAATTCTCTTTGATTTATAGGATAACACAGATGACTGACCTTGTGCCATACTATAGCACTTTTCAAAATGCTGCTTTTGTAACAGTATCTCTTGCTCCTGCTGTTTCTGTGAAGAGTCCTGGCATAGTCCTTAAGGTGATGTGGGGCTTCACCGTCCACTTTGACCACGATGTCATCTGAAGCTGATGCTGCGTATTTGTGTCTGTCCCATAAGCAGAGTAGCATATTATTCCTTGCATACTTTTATGTCTAATGACAGTCAGATAAAACTGTTACAGACAACATCTCACACATCCCCTTCCCTGGTCCTCAGGGGGAACAAGCCCTTTTAGAAGCAAATGGAAGGAACAGACCTTGTTCCTCAGGATCAGCTCTGACAACAAGCTCGATGCCCATCATGCAGAGCAGGAGACACTCCTTTGTGTGGTGGGTATTTCTACCCTTGTGCTGTGGAGCTCTAGAGATAATAGCTGTTAGTACTGGCTTTAAGAGATTTACTGCTTAAGCATTTAGGAATAGTAAGTCAATCACTTTAAATCACATCTCTTAACAAGGAAATTTCATTCTGAATTCTAAAGTGTTGTACTAATACCCTTAGGAGCAGTCATTTGGGATTGCTAAGGCCATAAAATACAGTTCTTTTTTCATCTTGTCCACTAAGCAAGCACCTTTGAATCCTCCTCCTGCAGCTGTGGAAGTGTATTGCTAATTGTACAGCTGATGATATCTAGACATCACCTCCCTGTGCCTCTAGTGAGCTGTAGGGCATACAAGGAAAGTCGTCAGGTTTTCAGTTCCTTCCGTACAGGTTCAGTTTGCTGATCATCAGACAATTCACATCTCCACTTACCTGAGTCATTTCTGACTGATCAAAAAGTAGTGATCTGTAAGGTATTTGAAACTGAAGTCCGTTTCTTGAAGGTCTGCACTCCAGCCACACTTCTTCCAATTTATATTTGTGCCTGGCTTAAATTACTCTGTCCTAGATGCAGAATTTTGACTTGTTTTTAATCCCATTAATCGTTGTTTCATGCCCCAATCTATTTAGATCCCTCTGCAAGGCATCTTGAGTCTAACTACTAATGCAACATTTTCAAAAACAAGCATGAGAGTCTGCAAAATACTGATATCTCATACTGTGATGCAAAAGTTAAAAATGTGGGGCTTGTGGTGATGTGAGTTCCTCAAGGAGAACAGCATTGTCTAGGTCAGGTTTCAGTTCAGTCAATAAAGTCAATATAGCCAGGAAAAACAAAGTCATTTGCTATTTGCTGAAGATGAATTTGGTAAAACTCAACTTCTGCTCTTCCATTCCTGTATACACGCAAGGCTGATAGCTGAGAACCATGGCCATCATTCTGTGACAAGATATGGATGTAAATACATGCCTGTTAATGCACATGTATAAAATAGGTGTAAAATCTACCACGTGTTAATGGTTGTGAGGTCTCTATTCTCCTCCTGTAGTATGTGATCTTTATCCATACTGTAGATCAGGGTAAAGGGGCCCTTTAAACCACTGAGTTCTGCAAACACAGCTTATCAGTGCTCAGATGATGACTATCAATCATTATAACTTAGATTAGCTCTCCAGTCCACACAAAGAAAACTCTCTCCAGTCTCTTTCCTTGTCACCACTATTGATAAGCAACAGTCAGAAGTTTCACGTCCCTTGATAGTGTCATATTAGATGTTTGTTTCAAACTTTCATGATGCAGAACCTCTCATGGAAAATGACAAGTGATACAGTTTTATAATACAGTTACTATATGATGCTGAACTGGAATTCTGGAAACAAATGTTCTGCACAATACTTTTTCAGTACTCTCAGAATCAAAATAGGTAAAACTGGAGCCTGTGATGTACTAATATTTGGTGCTGAAGTAATATATCTGTTTATTGCTTATATATGCAGTACAGGGAGCTGTCTGCCTTTAGCATTGCTGCTAAATACAGCAGTGTGTTCAGCAAGTCATATTTACATGCAGGTAGCCAAGCAGATAAGCTCAGTGCCATAGATAGCTGACTAGGCATCACCTCAGATCCCTAACTGGCAAAATTCCAATGTTTTGCAAATAAACAGATTTGAGCAATATAGAGACTGCAGAGCTCAAGACTGTCATTGATTCAATGGCTTGTGGCTCTGCCAGCACAGCAGCAACATGAGCAGTATATGCAGCTTTGTGCACAGTGAATCCAGGGCTATTTCTGTCAGTGCTCATAACAGGGACCTCTGGCACAAGTAATTTCACATACCTATTGCTCATTTGGAGCTCTAGGACAGATGTTCATGAAATGTCCAGTTTCATGCAGTGTTTGCACTGGATTTCCCAGGCAGGACAACAGTTTCCAATATGCTATGTATAAAGACTGTATATTCTGTGTATACATATAGACAACTACACAGCACTAGCAAAGTTTCCCCTTTGTATGGAGGCTGCTGAGCATGTGTCTGCAGTATTGTAATTTTCCATAGGCTGCAATTTAAACCCTCATCTGGAACAGCTGCACAGCTTGAACAGTGCTTGCTGCCCTCTGACCTACCCTTTTCACTCCTGCCATTGCTGGCTCAGTCAACGAGCAATGGCTTCAGCTTCTGTAGTGTCAAGTGTGATTCAAGCAGCAAACCCTCTCTAAAGTGAGGGGTAATTGATTTTCTCTGTAAGGTGATCTCAAATAATTTTGCCTGCCATGATTCAGCCCCACATGTCACAATCAGCTCTCATGATCTTACAGTGTCATGTTCTGCATGTTTTCAAACTAGCAAATTTATAGTGTTCAGCTTTCTAAACTAGCAAATTTATAGTGTTCAGCTGCAGCACTTGCTTGAAGTACATACAAATATCATTATTGGAAGAGTACAATATCATCTTTATCAGCAACTTGGAAAAGTGTACAGAGTTTGCACTTTGGCTCCACGTAAGTTTGTGCTTTCCTCGGGAAGGACCTTTGCACTACTTGTGAACACACAGTATCCAGACATGGATACTATATCAGCCAAGCAATAGGAAGGTGACCAGTCTCGTTCCCCATTTGCAGGAGTGCAGTGGGTTTACTAAGGACTGAAGAAAAGTAGAGGTGAGAAGCAGAGGCACTGAGAAATTTACTTCAACAAATAAAGCAACAGAAATCATCTTGGCATACCTGTAGTTGGCAATATGTACAAATGCACATGGAGAAATCATCCCATAAGGAAGGGCAAGGGTCACTGATGTTTGGGGGTTTTATCTCAGGATTGCTGAGCAGAGGTAATCCTACACTTCACCAATGTGTTGGTAGGAAATTTTACTGTTAGTACCAAGAAGCTGATACTAAGAGAGAGGACAAGTGCAGTCCATTCCTTTGAACTTTGCAGGGGTTGGCTTATGGTGGCTTTGGGCAGAGAAAGAGCATGGCTGAAAGAACAGCAATTCAATGTCACCCTTCTCCCAGCTACAGGAAGTAAAATCCATTTCTGTGGGATGAGCTCTCACTTGGTGAGTGAGGTCAGCCTTGCCAATATTGAGCCCCTGAGCCCTCCATCTGCAGAGAAGTGCTTTTAGTGATGATACTAAAAGGATGTCCAGATGCTCTTCCTGTTTTGCATTTTCAGGCTGCTGCCAAACCAACTGGGAAGTCATATAGTACAGATGAGGCAAGTCATCTCGTGTATAGATTTGTGAGCAATTCATAGCTCATGCCCTTATTTTCCAGCAAACTTTCTTTTAAAGGTCAAACCAGAAATTTGGGAAGATATTTTGTCTGTCTCAGGGACAAAATGCAGCCTCATTTCAGTTATGGTACCCAGCTGCTTACACAGAGTGTTAAGCTGGATCCTATTGGAGAAGAAATGTTTAACAGGAGAGAGTTTAAAAGTAATTAGTAACAGGGGAAGTCAAAAGGGTAGCTCCAGTACAAGTAGAAAGCAGTGAATAATAATGATTAACTAGAGACATAATATGTAAGTGGAGAAAAGAACAGTTAATTTATCAAGATAAACAATAAGATAGTTAAAATTGAGGGGAATAGAGGAAGAGATAATTAAAATCCAGTATTGTTAAATAAAACCCCACACTTTGCAGTAGCTAGATATTTATTTTTTAATAGAGCCCAACTGAGCAATTGAGGGAATACAAGGTATTGGTAAAGAGCTCCTAAAAGAACAGTGAAACATCAGTGTAAAGATATGCTTTAGGCGACATGTAATCTGCGTATAAACAAAATTGTTTTGCTTCTATTTTGCCATTAGCATCAAAAATTTCAGTATCTCTCTATTTGTCTGCATCTTTGTAACCTCTAACAGGATGCAAATGGAAGATAAGAGTGTGATGCTGGTGTAACTCAGAAGTAAGGAATTTTTAGTGCTTTCAGTGTTACTGGTGGGAAACTCATACCAGTGTCCAGTACAAGTGATATATAAAAGGTATATAAAATGAGGTGTAGAAAGCAACAAATGCTACTGTGCTACAAGGAGGCAAGCAAAGGAGCTAGGAAATAAAGGGAAAGTGAAAAATTGAACCAGCTCTTCTGTCCTGCATCAAAACTTTGCTTTTTTGTTTGTTTGTTCATTTGG
>VWZD01008768.1:1126158-1220927 GCA_013396695.1 Sakesphorus luctuosus
GGGGGAGGGGGGGTGGTGTTTGGGCGTTTTTTTTAGCATTTCACTATTAAATAGAACTAGATTGCCAATAACATAGTGTGAACCAAAATTTTGGTGCAAATTTGAGCTTCTTTTATAGACATACCTTTTCTACCCTAATTCTTCACAAAAGTCCATTAGTGAGTATAAATATTTTTGGGACCTGAGTTTGGAGCCATATACAATCTCCAGAGGTGCAATATATATATTCCTATAGGTACCTATGGATCAGTATCATTTCCATGATTTATAGATGTCTGAGCATATTTTAAATGATTGTGTATTTAGAATTTTGGCATGGCTATGTGTTGCATGTGAGTTTTAAGGACTACTTTGTTTCCAAACAGTGATGAATCACAAATAATAGAGGCAATTAAGAAAAGAAATTAAGACTCATTGTAGTTTTAGCTGCATAAAACCTATGTTATAACACTGCTTATAACTTGCATCATGTGGGAAGACATATTTGGAGGTAAGAAGAATCTGTGCTAACTCACTTTCCATGACAAAGGGCCACATTTTCAGCAGATGTACACTCGTATATCTCCCTTACCTTGACGGCTGTTGAGCTATTAACTCCCTTGAAGGAAATATACTGTGGTCTATGGCAGTAGTGAGGATAAGAGAAAATCACAGATGCCCACACAGATGCATCTGCAGCAGAGAAGTGGCTTGACTAGAACAGCTTTGAGCCCAAGCTGTGCTCTGAACATGGAGTACTCTGGAAAGAGAAGTGCTCGTAGGGCTGGCAGTTCCTCAGCATGTACCAGTAGCTACCAAAGCAGCGATATTCACTCACAAGAAAGAGGAGACACTGTCTTTGCTACCTGTCAAGGAGAAATGTGGGGCCAGAAAACTGCAGTAAAGGCAGCAAAGGCATTCATGTGCATGGAGAGCCTTCTAGTTGGCAGTAGGAAGAATGGCAGTTGTGGCAGGGCATTGCTGGCCTGAGTGAGACTGTGGGCTGGGTATTAAAAAGAGGCACCTTACCAGAGGAGAGAAGTTTTGCAGGGGACCCAGGGGGAAGAGAGAAGGCATTTAGCTCACTGCTGCAGCAGCAGAAACAGAGTCAGCAGTGCCATAAGCAGAGGAGGCCTCCTGGTCTCCTTCTATTGTTCCTCTCATGTGGCTTCTTGTGAAGTCTTGCCTCCTGTAAGAAACCAGTCTACTTTGTAAAGGCAAAAGATGGAAAAAAATACGTCCTTCCTAAGACTGTTCCTACTCTCTTTGATCTGATATCCTGCCCTAGTAATGTTTCCAAGGCAGAACTTCAGTGGGAAGCCGAAAACTATCCAGAATTTGAGTTTTGTACATTTCTAACATTTAGCGTTCAAAATGCTAAATATATTGGAGGGCATATGCTGCCATAATTTTTTTTTAATACTGTGATACCACTGAAGATAAAATAATTTTTCCCTGTGTGACAAATTCTTTCCAAACCCTGTTTGATTGCAACAGGAATTGCCATAATGGGACTGAAGCTGATTAAGATCTACAGAAGGTGACAGGTTTGAGAAGGAATACTGTTTTCATAATTTAAAAATAATAATGGAGGGCTTTTCTGCTTTAGTTGCTAATATGTGTGAGCAGCAAGATAAAAAATGTCTTGGAAAGTGCTTTTTCCATAGATTAAATGTATTATAAGAAAACACATTTCCCTATGTTCCAAGAGTAAGTGAAAGACAGGCACTGTAACCATTTTACATTTATATATCACCTTTAATTCTGAAAAAGGAATAGCTGATTAGAGATTACTCTGGATAGAGAAACCCCTTCACCCACCACAGAAATGCAGTCACCTCCAGAGAGGGACGTAGCAGGTGTTTAACAGTGTATGGCACAATAGTGTGAACACAAACATTGCTGCCAGGTGAAACATGCTGGGGAATTATATGCAGTCAAGGAGGCTGTGTGCAGGCTAAAACTAAGCCTGGGGTTTGAATTAAAGCAAAATTGGATCCAGATTGTGCTCACCTTTTTCAGCCTGTCACTAAGCATGGTAATGCTTAAATGCAGAACTTGGATCATTGATTTTATTTTTTTTAACTCACATCTACTTCTTTCTGTGCACTGCATAGAGCTTCCCCTCACAAAAGAGAAGCAACCAAGCTCCAACAATGAGAGCACAACTGAAATAGTACCTGGAAGTGGAGCAGTGAAATTCAAGAAGTGATCAGGGACCATGTCACTGGTAGGGTGATACATTTGCTAATCTAATATGCCTTTCCTTTCGCTTCCAATTCTATCTTCTTCTTAAGTGAAGAAGATGCCATTTCATGCAGAGATGGTAGAGATTCTTCACTTAGTGTTGAGTCACCTAAATGGAATGTCTGGGTATCCTACTCAGGTAGGATACTCCCAATCAGGTGAGACATCATGAAAAAGATCTGGCCCTGAGTCAACAGAAACAGCCCAGCAGATGTTTTGATCACTCATTGTGCTGGGTTGCTTAGGTCAACAATTTGCAGACCATGTTTTCTGTTGCTTAGGCCATCAATATGTAGTTTTGATGCTTCTTCAGTAGAGATAAGGCACAAGATATTTGGATCAGGATGTAGATTTCATCTGGAAAGAACAGATTTTTTTACAATAAAATGCATCTGAGATGGTTTTTGAATTATTTATGTGCATGATACTGCTTGGTATATTCCAAGCAAACACATAAAATTCTGCTATTCTGAAGTGTCCTCCTAATTGTAAAGTCAATTTTATGCTCCAGTGGCCGCTGACTGCCTGGGACTGGTGAGGGCTGGCCTGTCAGGTTAGAGCTGCAGGTGAGCAGCAGGGCTTAGCTACACCCTTCTTTGGTCCTAGCACTGAGGACTGCAGGAACGTGGCACAAGAACTTGTTGCTCCTGGTCTTCATCCATAGAGCAGGTATTACTGCTCTTCCACAAACGGGAACACTAAAAAACAGATGAACAAGCTGTGTCTCTGAGAAGGGCTGTTCTGGAGAGGATTGCACTCCAATGGCAATGGTTTGCTAGACTTGACTATTTTTTTGTTTTTATGTAACCAGTGTCCTAAGTTAGTTTTCATTTCTAGTAATGGAAAACTAATTTGCACAGGTGTCCAGACTTTGGGGATCTTCACATGTATACACACTGAAATTCTTGGCAAACATCCATGTTGGAAATGACTTTTAAAAAGATATATAGGGAATCAATTGTACAGTCAGGAATAGACCAAAACCCTGACTCATTTGCTACTTTCCTGGTGCACTTTTAGCTGATGGATACCTGCAACCTCAATTAACTCATTCCCCGTCCTAACCGTAGTTTGTGTGCTTTCTTCAGGGAGCTGCATATTTAGTCATTCTTAACTGCTTTAGTACACATCAAATGTAAACAAATTCAAGCTACTATCTATCAGGAAAGAATGAAATGAAAATTACAGCTAGGCATTCAATTTACAGTTAATTGTACTGTTAACCACTGCACTTACTATCTCCCAATATGTGGCATTTACTCCAAGAAATTGAAAATTTTGGGGTTTATCATTTTGGATCTAGTAATGTTGCCTAAAACTGAGGAGGTAAGGAGTTTTCAAATAGTTCAAGAATATTTTTTAAATCCATTTCTGGGAAGGTAGAATGCATGCAGCAAATACGTAAAAGAAGTGTTAAAATATCTTCCCAACGTTCTTACCTTTCTTTAACTGCAGATGGCTGTTTCCTTGCTTTGGCATAACTGTGAAAAATGACCCATAAAATCTTTGTTCATTCACCTTATTCACATCACTACTGCTCTGAAAATTATCTCTGGAGAGGGAGGGAGGAGGGAAAGGAGTCATAGCTCTCTGTAGCAGTAAACTCAGCATTGGTCATGGTGTGGCTTTCACCATCCAAAGTGACTGATCTGGGACCAGTAAATGGACAAAATTCCATCCCTCCACTTCCCAGTAATTCTGGGTTGAATCGTTATGATAAAATATCCACTCTACAAAGGAAAGATTTTTTTTTTTCATGAAAAACTGTGCCAAAATGTGGCTGGAAGCTTAATGCCTTTCCCAGTGGTAATGTCTGGGAGATACTTCATGGCTTTCAGCAATGAAGTCATGTAATGAAACTCATGCCATGCAGTAGCTCTAACCTGTATTGGGGTGGTAAGTAAGCTGCTCTCATTTTTGAATGTTACTTGGTATTTGCTATTCAGTTTATTATCATAAATTTCCATGGCTATTATAGAAATGTCCTTGCTATTAATTCCTCCCATATAATACTACAGAAACTCCACAATTTCTACAGAAATGCTGCGTTTCTCATCTGCTGATTTGAATGGGTTTCGGTTTGTTTTGTTTTCCCTACAGCATTGCTGCTGCATCTCACAGACTACAGTGATTTTTTTACTCCACCAACACCAAGGTGGCAATTTTGCATTTAATTCAAAATCTGAATTATAAGTTTGTGAGAACAGAATGAGGACAGCAGTTTGAATGCTTGCTTGAGTCTTTCCAGATTAAATAAGCTTTAAAAACCCCACTTGACCAGGAGGCAAATTACTGCATCTACGGTAGTCTAAACCAAACATTTGTTATTACAAGCTATTATTACTTATATGATACTAATTCTTAAAAAATATACTCTCACATTTTTTCTGCTTTTCCTCATTAAGCCAATGATGAATGCTTTTCCAATACTACCAAATCAAAGTTCCACTTGGCCAAAATTTCCATTGATGAGTAGAGGACTGAGATCACGCAAGTGCCAATGAAAAGCACAGGATGCATCTGAGTATTATTTTAGTATTGAGTTTTTATTATTTTATTATTATTATCCTGTTATATTAGGTCACTGTAAACTTGTGTGTGTCCTTGCTGTATTAAGAGAGATTCATGATTTATATGTAGGGAGTTTGGCAACTATAAAAGCAGATTAATCTACTTCTGTTTGCTTGTTTTATTAAAAGAAGTGCTCAAGCTAATGTGAGGAGATGCTATTTTTTTTACTGGTAAGAAGCATCAAGCAATACAGTTGGTTTATCACTCCCATCGTGTGAGCGATAAACCAACTGTTTATCATTTACAACTACTATTTTACTGTAAATTATAATTTTTTTTCTAAGGTGTACTTGTAAAGATGTAGATAAGTGTTTCAGGGTTATTCAAATGGACTCTTTGAGAGAACCTTTCATTGCAGGTTGCAAAACCGTATGGTCAAAATGGCCAGAAGAATTCTAGAGTAGTCTCATTAAAGGTTGAATGTACCAGTCTGGCATGTGAGAGCATCCTCACCAAATGCTGGGTGGTAACACCTGTAGCACATGTTGTTTAAGGTTGTGTTACAATGTTAGGAGTCCTAAAAGTAACCTATTGACAAACTTTGTAAGACAAAAAACCCCAACCATGAGTTCTTACTGGATTTTTTTTTAAAACTGAGGAATATCTATGTTTTTGAAAGTTCATTACTGCTAAGGGGTAGTTCTTCCTTTCTAAACCTCTAAGAAAACACTGGTGCTTTTCTGGAAATCCTTGCTGTGTGTTAATATTTAACACATTTCAGAAGTTGCCTCAGTGCCTGTGTGCAGGAGATGTCAATGAGGGCCAGAGATGCAGAATTCTTGCAAGATAAGAGTTATCAGCAGTGAGATGCTCATGCTGCAGAGAAAGAGAAATAGCCAATGATTTTATTAGGTGAGAAGTTATTTTCCTTTTCCCAGATTAGCAATCTTCCTACCTTAAGTAATTTCCATAAGATACAGCAGTCAGACCAAGTGTCATCTTGGAATATCAGTCTGCTCTAAGGCAGCTCATGGGTAGAGAGAAGATCCTTTCTGAGCTCTCTTAAGTGGTAATAATTGCTTAGTAAATGCTATAGGTACACTGAAGAGCATGTAAATAATTCTCCACAATAAGCAAATAGTGTGCTAGAGGTGAACCTGAAAACCCAGTAATTCCCTGATGATAACTTCCAGAATACATTGCCACTGCCTAGGGTCCCTCTTTAATTGAGCTGAATTTTACTGCTAGCTGAAACCTTTGACTTCTCCCACTGGGGCAGAGCTGATAGACAGGCCTCCTCATTTTTGCTTTGTAGCAATATCTTTTTACTTTTAGTTCTGCTGTCATGAGATGTGATTCTGATTGTTCTGCTCTGATCAATATAGAGTCTCTTCAGACACAGCAAATATTTTTCATGTGAAGTTCCCCTTCTTTTCTTCCTCATTGGTCCTGTTTATGCCTCATGTGTCTTGGTTGTGGAACAGAGCTGGAGAGGTCTGTGGGTTGGAGTTTTCTCTGTGTGTGACTGGAAGCTGAATTTCACCTCCCTTCTATAAGCAGGAGTGAGTTTATTTACAACAGAACTGCCTGCTTCAGTTCCTTTTAACCTCTTGGGAATGTTTCTGTGGTGTTTTACCTAGTCTGTTTTGGCTCTACAGGCAAAATCTCTCATGTTGTGCAGTATGTTTTCTCTTGATCATTTATGAATAAAATCTCTTGATTTTTCTTAATCTTCCCTTCCTTCCACAGAGCTGTTCCTACCAGATACTTAGGTCCAGTGTGAAATCTTTTCAAATGAATGTAATGCTGCTGAAAGATACTGGGCTGGCAACATACAGAGCAGTAACCTCTGTTCACAAAATGAGGCCATGAACCCCCTCAGGCACAGCTGGAAGCTGAATTGCTGTGGAGATCTTGAAGTGATTGGAGTGGCTAAACCACTGATCACCAGGAACTGGTCATGAAACATACTCAGTCTTCTGGTCGCTCCCAGCCAATGGCCAACAGTTGCTGCTTTTAGTTTTGTTTTTGGGTTGATGTAATGAAAAATGTTAATAGTGGAACGTGGCACTACTTCGATAGCCACTCATTGCCAAGCAGGCCCCAGCTCTGTGACTAGAAACAGGGACAGGTTATTGCCTTCTCAACACTGAACAAGGACTCTTGCTGCAACATGTAGTCCACCTGCCACTGGTGGCAGACTTGAATAGAATTTTCCATCTTCTCTATTTGGATTGGTTAGTTATTTTGCTGGCATTTTTCTTTGCACCTGGTATATGCTGGAAGCAAACCGAGAAGATCCTAAAGTGTTCTATGACTCCACAAAGCAGGGAAAAGTACCACTGATTTGCAGAATATATGCTTGCTTCTTTTCTGTACCACATAAAGATCATTTCTATGCTTGCATAGCACTTGCCAGATGCCAACCTCAAACTGCAGAAGCTTTAGCAAGCTCAAACCCAGCAAGGAGGGAGTAAAAATGGTACGAAGAGCATGCAGATGGCCTGAGTGCCATCTGCTATTGCACCCAGGCGAACTGTCTTTTTGTCTTGGGTTTCCTGCAGATGAAAATTGTTGTCAACAAACATGAAAAATGTACTGAACTTGAGTGTAGTGAATTGTGGGATATTTAATTTGTGAGGAGGAGAAAGAGGGAAGGATCATGGTTTCCTCTTCTCAACTGCATGGATAGGACTGCAGTGCTAAAGCTGTGGATCAGCTCTTGGGAATAGGGGAGAACTCGCCTTGGGCAGGACCCATCATTAAACTGTAGTCTAGCATCACTGCACATTTGTAACCTGTAATCAAATACTCGGCGGGGTATTAGCTATGTTTGCTTTCATGATGCACTACCTTTCTTAGGCAATATACCATTTGTCAGTCGTGTGACTTTGTCTCCAAGGCAGCTAAAACTAGAGATTTACACAGCGATTCTGTAGAGGGGAGTAAATCAAAGGGGAAGAAGAAAAACTCAGGATTTCTCTGGCAGCTTGATGAAATGCATGTTAAGACTAAAACTAAACTTAAAAATATCTCACTGCCTCCATTTGTTTCACAGGCACTGGCAAAATGTAACCTCTTTCTCCATTTCCTTTAGCTTAGGTTTTCCTGATAGTTCCCTCATTTCTGATTGATCAAAATGCCACTCCTGCTTGTTTTGTATCACAGAAGCACCGTAGGCAGTAAAATAAATAAAAATGTTTGCATCTCACAGCGTCAAATTTTTCCTTGTAACAATATCTTCAGAGTTAAATTTCATTTGTTAACTCTACAAATACATTAAGGCTGCAAAAATCAGATGTCCGTCTTATGAATATGTTATAGAGAGTCCTGAGGGATCCTGGTAGAGTTCAAGATGAAATTGGCCTCATTCTTTTACCTAGGCAGTTAATAATTCATTTGGTGGTACTTACTGTGTGTTCCTTCTGCCCTCAAGATAGAAGGCAACATTTCTTTGAGGCTTCAGGCTGTCTTTGAAAATACATGCTGCAATGATAATGGAGCCCTATTGCTTAAGTCCTGGCTCTAAGGGCACAGGATGTTTTTCTCACTGAGTGGGATGTGAGCTGAGCAGTGCCCGCACAGGTCAGGCTGCCCAGAGGTGAGGTGTGGGCACCTGCAGGGCATTTGCAGCACGGAGCAGAACTGCTGAACCACAACCTCCCCCTCAATGCAAAGTTAGCTGATTTTGGCAGAGAACATTTCTAACCTTGTGCCTTGGATTTTCATATTTTTTAGCTCACCTTTGATCCGTTTTCTAAGGGGAAAAAAAGGCAATACGTAAGTTTGGTGGAGGCCCAGTCTGTCCTGCCAACCCATACCAGATATCATAATTTTTATGTTGCTTAATTTTTTCAAAGAAAAATATTTCAAGCTAGTGGCTCTGTTTTGCAAAGTGGAGAGCTTAAGAGTGAACATGTAAGAGGCATCATATCCAGTACCCAAGTTCCCACCTGTTAAGAGGAGTGAGTTGGTTCATCCTGCAGAGATGTAGGAGCCCTTGGGAAGCACAGAGAACCCTCAGCAAGCTCCTCACTGCCACCACCAGGGGCCAAGCTTGGGACACCAGAATGTGGTGGCTGGTGAGCCCTGAGGGACCTCAGGCAGCCAGCACTCAGATTTTATGGTATATGTTTTGTGACACAGGCTGGTCACCGATAAGGCCAAGCATTGGAGAAGTGCAAAGCCGGCTGTAAACATTCAGCTGCAGCTGAGGACTTGCCTGCTTTGGGGTCCTGTAGGATCAGTACTCTCGTGATGCTGTTGGGCATGGCAGGAAAGCTCAGAGGTGCACACTGCTGACTTTGATGATGCCTCCCTTCTGAAAACATTGGCCTCAAACTATTTGCCAAAGCATCCAAGCTGGTGAAAGCCTGCCAGCAGGAAGGAGGGGGAGAAGCACTGCAATCCCAAACTCTCAGCAAGCAGTTAAGGTCTAGGGAGAGTGCTTTAAAACCCAAGGTGAAGAAACATTGCAGTGCTGTATTACATGACTAATAAAGCAGACAAACATCATCAAACACCCACAGTATATTTATAGGCTTTATTTTAAGTTTTGTAAAGTGAATTAGAGACATTTTTATTCATTAAGGAGATAAAAACCTGTTTGCTGGAGCTCAAGTGTTTTATTAAAAAAGTTTGAGTTTTATAGGTGGTGAAAGAACCATAAAAAGAGCAATGAAATGGTCAGAGAAAAAAAAGGTAAGTTGTGTAAACTGCTTTAAAGAGAGCAAGAGCATTTCTTTTTCTTAAATCCCTGTTTCATGGATTAATGCATTATTAAAAAAAAGACAGACGATATACATGGATAGGAAAAAACCCTTGGCCTATGAGTTCTCTCTTGTCTTTCTCTCATATTTACTACAGTTTGTCTCGCACTAGTACATAGAGGCACTGAGACTGAGGCCACTGTGAGTGCTGTGAAGAGGCAGTCCTAACCTGGAGAAGCACCACTTGGAGTGGAAAAGTCAAAATGAGGTAGGGTGGGGGAAAGGGAAATAGTGCCTTGTGTTTATGTGAGGTTGTAAAGCTTGAAGTAACCCCTTTTGTTTTAATGGCTAGTATGGGGAGAGCTACTGGGAATAACCTTTCTGCCTTACTATTTACTCCATTTCCATGTCAAGTTTTCTATCTTCTCCATTTTCCTCTACTATATCCATCTTGCTCTGGAGTTTTTCTTTGCCTGGCCCTCCTTCCCTCTTCTCTCCTTGGTTTCCTGTCTGTAGCACTCACCTCCCTTAACATCCCCTTCAGAAGCTGTCAGCCTTTTTCTATTCAACTATCTCCTCACCATCAACCCTCTCCATGCATCTCTTTAGAATTACTTGAAAAAAGGTTTATGAAAATGACGTTTATAAACTGAGCACGTCAGAAATTTGCTGAAGGTCTTAATTACCTGACAAAAATAAGGTAATCAGGAAAATTCACTAGGGATTCATTGTGTTGGGAAACCTGGGAAATTTTTTCCGTTTTCTGCACCTGGTTGGACCTTCCAAATGAGCTAGTGGGTGCCCTTTTTGGTTAGAAACAAGGTGTTTCTCACTCTTTCTCTCCCCCCATATTTTTTTTTAAGGCAAAGAGTTATGTGACCATGACCAAGTTATGACTTTGAGAAGCATTTGTTGTAAATGTTGCAGAACTTCCTGTAATCCTTGGTGCAGCAGGGTTAGACCATGCACTGTTTTTCAGCAGCACAGCCATGGGTTATGCTATACCAACACATCCTTCTTCATGAAACAGACCTCTGAAGCTTAGAAGCTACTTTTGGGGAGCAGAGCTCAGGTGAGAGGCAGATCTCAAATGACATTATAGGGCTGTCCTTGACCCATGAGCCCCACAATTGCACAAGTTTAGCAAAAGGTGTCTACAAGGTAGCTCTGTAATTGCTTCCCACCCTTCTCAGTGTAAGATTTCATCCTCATTTCAGTGTTGAAACTTGTTTCTTTCACGTGTGCTAAAAATAGATGGAAGCCAAGATATTGGGCAGGTGCCCTTGAGCAATTTTTAAAATTTAAGTGGGACAGTATTATTAATCATGGACAAAGAGAGGATGAGCATGATATTTCTGGAGTATTTTCCTGCTGTATAGCATAGGCTCCTTCTGAACAAATCACTGAATCTCTTTAGTCTCTGAATTAACCATCCTTGGAAAAAAAAAAAAAAAGAAGTATTTCCTTTTCGATTTTGTGCGCCTTGTGTACTTAAGTTGAAAAGTTGTTGAAAAACAGTCTGGCTATTGTCACTCCCCCACTGTGTACCTCACTTTTGTAGTGAAAAGGGGAAACTGTATTAGAATGAGGAAAATCAAACCATGTGACTATTATTCTTTCTTTGCTACCCTTTTAATTTCCATTTTAAAATGGTCTCAAGCCTTTGTCCTGAAGTCTGTGAATTTAAAACAAAAGTACAGGTTCTCACAGCTCTCTACAGTAAGGAGGAAAGATTCTTGTCCCAGCATACCCTGAAATTAAAGCACAGATATGACTGTTGTTCATCCTGCTGCTTTTGCAAAGTAGGTTTATTTTTGCTATTTTTTGCAATTATTCCCAGGGATCTTCTATTGCAGGTCCCAAACATATGCCAGCTCAACAGTCCTTCAGTTTATTTTTGTCTTCCTGCAAGGTAACCGTTCATCCATGGAGTAATTTCTTCAAATGAGGCTTTTTAATCCAAATTGCCAGTTAATACCTGCAGGGTCAGCTTCCCTCCTGATCAGCTCTGGAAATTAAGGAAAGCTTCCAAAGCTGCTGTAAAGTTTTGCTTGAGGAAATTCTGAAGGATTTTTGAAACGCAGAGCAAAATTGGTAGAACAAGCTCTGAACCTTTGGACAAAATACAAAACTGTAGGAGGACAAAAGTATCAAATTAACTGTGTTCCTGTCTCTCAGGTCATGTGGGTCTGGGTTCAGTTAGGGAGGACCCCATAAATAAAGAAATCTGGAGTCTCACTGCCCTGTACTAGTTCATGAATGTAGAATGAGCAGTGTTAGGTTCTTCTGTGCTTCTTCCTCTTGAGCTGATTGTCTGATTGCTACCTGTGGTACAGTAAAACTGAATGATCATTCCACTTCAGGTAATTTGTGTGTTTATGCAAAGGCAGCTACTGTATTTGCCAGTCAAACTTCAAGGGAATAGGGCAAAGATCTGTCAAATTATGTCTATGCAAGGGTATTTCCTTTCAAAACGTAAGCCAGATATTCAGACCACCACCTGAGCAGCCTTCAATATTTACAGTACACATAGACTTTGAGAAGAAACTTCCCTCTATGTATTTACCTGGCTTTGACTTATTTGTAAACACTAATGGATCCAAAGGGCATGAAAAAATCTCTTAACTAGAAAAATCATACAGATTTTCTATTACATCTTCCACCAGAGCTGCAATCGAATTACTAGGCTCCTCTCCAAAAATTAGAATGAAAGGCATCCATTAGAGCCCAGTGTGATAATTCTTCTAAATGATTGTGGCTGTCCCTATGTGATATAGAAGGAGAAGGAAAGCACATGGATGCAAGCCAAGTTCAAATAAACTAGTTAAATCCATGTCCTGTTCCTCTTCCAGATCTATTGGTTTCTGTAATCTGCAAGGAGGAGGGAAAGCCTCTGAATTTTATTGGAAGTATTTTTAAGGTTTTAAGCTTGCAGTCCTACAAAAAAAAAAATCTGTGTTTCCATTCCCCCGGTATTTCCCGCTCTGTACAGCCTCTTCTGCCTGCCAGTAGAGGCAGTTTAGCAGTCAGCTAGATTAAGGAATTAATACTGAGAAGAATTAAACAAGAAAAAAATACCTGTAATTAAAAAGGCTGTAAGTTACCAAGCAGTACTGTATTATTAAACATGTCAGTCATTGTAATTGTTTGCTAGTCATTCATTCATGACTTGGTCCTTGTAGCTTTATTACAAAATGAAAAATATGGCTACCTGTTGATAATAACTGCATAGTCTAAGGACTGTACACCATTAGATGGAGGGGATATAAAACTGTTTATATTTTCTTATAAATAGTACAAACCATGTCACAATGCCATTCCATTTATTGGGCTCAACATTTAAGCAATCTATCAGTAATTGCACAAAAAAAATGTTCAGAGCAATTTTCCAGGCACCCATGTGGACACTAAGTATCCTAAATAACATATGATTGTTGTACTCTGAGCACCAATAATAAGCAGAGCACTGAATGTTCTTGCTTTTAAAACAAAATGTAATTGCTTCTGGAACACTGGAACACACGGATTTGCAAAAAGACCTCTGGGTGTTTTAACTGTTTATAAATTATTATTACATTTTGACTTTGGAATAATGCAATTATGTAATGCAACTATGAGGAAAGGACGGGTCAAAGGGAACTGTAATTACACTCAAAATTGAAACAAAACCCCTCATCATATGTTTTCTGTTATCCCAATTAATTTAGCAGAAGTTGTACAAATTCTACCTTTTAAGATGACATTTAGGCTCAGGATGGTTAAGAGCTGATTGCAGTTTTGCTTAGAGTCTTGCACAATACAGAAGTTCTGCTAAACCCATCCAAATTTTCACAAATATTTCAGCAGGTTCTGACTTTCATTCCCTCTTTTCCCCCCTCTACAATTATAAATTCAGTTACAGTATACCTATGCAGATGACTGAGACTGACCACTGTGATATATAGCATTCATTCAGTTGAAATTAAAATCTACCATCCCTTGCAGGTCTCTTATCCATCAGCTCTAGCTGATGATGGCTAACAGAGAGCTCTGGATCACCTCTTTTTAAGCCTCCTTACTACTCTGTTTTATTGTGGAAAATACCAATGTCCTGCCTTTTATTTAAACTTTAATTTGACATAATTTTGTGTTGGATATGTCTCAAACCTGCAGATCTAAGATCTTTAAGGTATGGCCTACTCTTTGTCACTTAACAACTGACATCCTTGCTTTAAGTTCTACCATTCTCTTTGTATTTCTGATAGCTACAACACCACTGTCTTTGTTCTCAACAAATATATTATTCCCCAAACTGCCACTGCAAAGTTTTTTTGTCCAATCCATCAGATGACTACGTTCTATTCCCCTTTGCATCCTGGTTCCACCTTCCCCACTCTGTAATTCATATGTGGCTTTCAGAGATCCTCTCTGCACCAACCAAGCACTTAAAAGTCCAGCTCCTGCTTCAGAACAATCATGAGTAACTCAGTCCACTTATTGGATTTCCAAACAAGTGTATTCATACCTTCTGCCATCAAAAGGCCTGG
Organism: Sakesphorus luctuosus; assembly: GCA_013396695.1. Taxonomy (NCBI): domain Eukaryota; kingdom Metazoa; phylum Chordata; class Aves; order Passeriformes; family Thamnophilidae; genus Sakesphorus; species Sakesphorus luctuosus. The sequence continues at coordinate 1,140,131 of VWZD01008768.1, forward strand.
GGAGGAATCCTTCATAAGCTTCTGCTGATTTACCTCATTATTTGCCTTCAGGTGTCTCTTTCAACCCAATGACTCTCTGTATGTTGGAAATGGCAAGATCCATTTTCACCTGGGGGCAAGCTACACATTTCCCTCTGGAGGAGGCATGTGCACAGGCAGTTCCCATAGTTCAGCTAATGTGCTGGAAATCTGCCCTCCAGCTCCTCTCACAGTAACTTGTTCATAAGCCACACCATCAGCTTCACCTGTCAGCCTCACATTTGCTTTGAGCTAGACTGATTTCCCTGGTTCTCCCTCAGTTCACACACTGCAGTGGAACATTTAAACTGAAAGGGACTTTCTATGCAGTTAATTGTTTTGCCATAGTGTTTCTTTTTATTTCTTTTTTGTCATAAAACTTTTTTTTCCACATAAAACCTTAAAGGGAAAGGCTACAAAGCCCAAATGCTTTCAATTGCTGATGCAAGAGTTCTGCAGTGAAGCTTCTGCTTAACAAAGTGGAAAATAAGAAAGCGTGTTTTATTCCATCATTTATTAAAATTAAGGAAATGAGGGCCTCATTTGCTTAAAAATTGTCTATTAGTATTCACCTGGTGGCAAGCAGCCTTAATCTCACACCATTAATGAAAACAGAAGCTCATTAAATAGTAATTCTTTTTAATAGTGACAGGAAGTTGGGTTTGAGCAGCACTGCTCCAAGTTCCCATGTAAATTGTTCATGATGATCGCCAATAAGATAATTTTTTGTACCTCCTTCCACTCCCAAGAGCTTTCCTTCCATATGTAATCACTTATGAATGCCAGATAGAGGAAGAGTCTTGCATCAAAGGAAAGAGGTTTCACTGTCAGATTTCTGATACTAGAAAACAGGAAAGAAGCTGTTGGGTACAGAGGAGGTTAAGTCATTCTTGAACAGGGGAGGAGCATCTTGAGAGACACAAGGGCTTTGGGGGTCAGTAAGTGCTCTTAGCTTTTGGCCAGTACTGCTGTGGTTTTGAAGAACAGGAGGCATGTTGAATTTTTCTGCTTTGGCAGCTGCTGCTTTGCCTCTATTTGCAGACAAACCAAGCCAACATCTTGTTGATTATCTCTCTCTGACAATTGCTATGCTTTCCCTTCTCCAAATTATTTAGTCATTAATGCCACCTTGTTGTTGTGTAGGCTGGTTGTCTTACACTACCCAACTATTCATGTATTAAAGACCTAAAGTAATGCTTATCCTCATTTCAAATCCATAGCTAAAGTTCCCATTCTGCTTCAAATGTAAAATATTCTTTCTTCTCCCTAGGATCCTCATCCGTTCCACTGCTTTGCATGGCACAAATCATTACCTTCATTTCATGCAGCTGTGTTGCTTGTGACTCTTCTGATGAACAACCTTAGGCTTTGTGGCCCTATTCCTTATTTAACATTGCTCTGCTCTCTCCCCCACCATTTCCTGGGCCATGGATGTGCTGGGCCAGGCATTGTTTGTGTTGGGTACACGTGGGGGAAAATTGCTTACTGCTGTTCCTTAGACATGGTTAATTCAATTACTGCCAGATTTTCTAGGCCTCTTGACATTGCTATATATAGCCCATTAGTAATAATATTATCAATTATTTAAATTTTAATTAGTGCTTGCCTTAATTACATGATCCTTTACTGCAAGGGGAAAGAGATCTCAGTTTCCACAATTATATGACCGTGATTTGTCCTCAGAGGCCTAAGTTTTATTTAGCATTGAATGGCATAATGAGCAATACTCATCAAATAGCCATCATCCTATGGGGATGTTTCTGTGGGTCCTTGCTCTCTGAGGACATAGCAGCTCTAGAAAGTTGTGAAAGGTTTATGTCACTGGACTGGCCTCCAGTGGATGGGAGCTGACACACTTCTAAACTCTGTCAAGACAGTTTCGTCATCCCTCCTGCCAGTCCAAATGTAGGAGCTGCTGGGATCGCTGGCAGCAAACCTGGCAGATGTTTGTGCTGTAACAGACAGAGCTGCTGTCTGACTCCTTACACGCATCCCGTCATCTTGCCCAGACTGCTGGAAGGCCTGGCTAGGGGAGGCCTGTGGGAAGATCCTGGGAGATGATGTGCTCCCTTACTTCAGACAGATCCCCAGAAAGATCTTTTCATACAGGAAACCAAGATCTGATGTTACCACACCAAAAGCAGGAGCTGAATTCTGGTTTAGGCTGCCAGATGGGACAGCTGTCTAATGGAAATCTGGCTGAGAAAGGTTTGTGAGAAGATAGGAAGAAGATTGGCGTGACATCCCTGTAATGGCCCTCATTAGCTCTTCTGTACTTCACTCTCTGTTGTAGACTGCAGATAGCTTTTATAATTAAGATTTGCATCAGCATTCATACTTCCACTGTGTTACTAGCCACTACAGTTGCTTTGGGTGACAAAATTTTCTGTGTTTAGCACTAGCTATTACAAGAGGTAGATTAGTCCCCTGTCATGTGCAGCAGCAAATACTGTGGCCAAATGCAATTTATACATTTTCACTGTGTGCTATTACTGTTCCTGTACCGTATAAACCCTAGTTTTGTAACACCACGTGTGCTGTGGGCATTCCTTTCTGTGACTCCATCAAGACTGGATTTTTTGTTTGGTGATTTTTTTCCCAGGCAGTAATGGGAGAGTTTTTTGGGATGACATGAAGATTTTGATTCCTTTCTTTCTGCCACCGTATTCTTTACTACCTCTAAGGGTTTAGATGCTCACTGCTTTTGCTTTTGTTTGCTGCTTTGCAGTTGGAAAATGGAGTCTGCCCATGGATAAAGCAGCAGGGAAAATTACTGTTGCATCATATTTTCTCTATGTAGAGTGTAGCAAATAAAATATTACCCACAGAGGTTTAAAACCTGCTGGAAGGAAGGATTTTGTCCCTTCAAACGAAAGAAGCAATGCAATTCATTCTGCCCTGTTGCACTCCTGCCTACAATGTGCTATTTCACTGTAGCAAGCACCTGTCAGTACTTAAGACTGAGAACAGCTTTTAGAACTGAACTAAGTCAACAAATTAAAAATAATTACAATTCCAGCTACTCTGTTGTTTGGGGGAATATGAAGGCTGAATTTACAGGGACCAAGAGTAAAGCAGCTGTTGCTTTCCCCTTCTATTCTTTATCATTGCTTACCCCCCGGACTTCATCCCCGCACAGCCATGTGGTACAAGTATTTGTTGGCAGCCTCTTGCCAGCGTTACCAACACATCCCCCACGAGTGACTCTGTGGTGATTCACACAGATTCTGGATCTGTCTCTGTGATGCTGGTAATGGCCTCGCCCATGGAGCTTTACAGTTCCTTTATCCAGGTACTTAAACTAAGAAAATAAAAACAAATTGTCTTTTTCTTTGTCTCAAGATGATAGTCATAACGTGTCTTTTTTGGAAGCCAAAACCAAATTCTTCATGCTACAAAAACACATGTAATTTTTATGGTTAATTAAGAACTGGGAAACACAAAAAACAAGCACAAACATAGATACAGGGAAAGACATGTCACCAATAGGATTGTCTTTTGACACAATGCTCCACAGAAAGGAATTAAATGCATCCAGGATGTATACAAGGGGGGTTTTGGTCTCAGTAATTAAAAAAAAATGGGATTTTACGATGAACTTTTTGCACATACTAACAGACTTTTGCACTTTGATTTCACTGGATAAATCTTCTACCTTGGTTTGGTCAGACCCAAAATTTTGAGAGGTCTGGCTGAAAAAATAATTAAAATGGATTGAGCAAAATAGCTTTCACTGAAAATCTAAACTTTTCATAGAAGTACTTCCTTTTCAGTCCAATAACATAAAAAATGTAATCAAAGTCTTCCCTTTCCTCTAAAAGTGGTTCCAAGAGATGATGTTGAACAAATCCTTTTTCAGCTGCCTGGAGCTAGTGATGATCATAATCACAAAGGGAATAAGAACATGAAAGAATAATCACAGCATCATGAAATTGCTTTTGCAGAGATTTTTGCTTTTTCCTAAAAATCTACATTTCCTGATTCTGCTTCTACTTGAGGTAAGTGGCTGAATTCCTACTCATTTGAATGGGATCCACAGACTTCCTCATTTGAGATAAAAATGTAACCATAACACAACTGTAGTTGTTACTCCCTTTCTTGCGAGCTAGAAACGGACTTTGCTGTGATCTATTAAAAGTCCTTTCTTGGTATGTAAGAGTTAAACAAAATGTCAAGCAATGACCTACCAGTTTGGGGGTGGTGACTCCACAGCACTCGCATAGACTTAAACAGCATTAATTGCAAACTAGTGTCTCTGTCTTATCCGGTCTGCATTAAGACATGTTGTTTTATAACTATAATTACATAGGGTTTGTGTTAAAATGCAATAAAAACATGCATTTTACAAGCATGACGTTAGATCTTTCACCTGGCCATGGTTTACATTATTTCTGCAGAAATACATGATATGCTGTGATCCACAAAGCACTGTACGCACCCATTAAATATTGCATGAACACCAACACCACAGGGAACATAAAATATTGAATCTGAACAAATGGATAGCTCAGGGTGGGGGAATGCAGAGATTTTCACCTGTAGGTCACCAGTTAAAAAAAGTGCCTCTGATTAGTGCCAACATCACACCAGATGTAACTTGGCAGGTGTCCATGGCTGAAATGATTTAGTTTTCCAGCTTTTGCTGGACAAGCCGCAGTTGTTTTTAGCACCCATGAGACAGATCATTGTTTCCATAGAACACCTAAGGTTTAGAAAGACTTGAACTTTCCAGCTATGGCTGGGACAGGGTCAGAGTTTTAAGACTTGAAAATCAAATGCAAGTTTTTATCCTCTCTGCAGAAAGAAGCAGTTTTTCTTTTCCAGAAAGGCTGGGCTGGCACATCCTACAGAGTATGAGACAGTGATGTGACTGCAGAGCCCGCCCCCAAACACTTTTCTCTGTTGGACACCTGATCTTTTCCTAGGACAGCACATACCACCTGAGGCTGTCTGCTCAGGGCCTCCTACTGTGGAAGCATTTCTGAACCGGTCCCACTCCTGCTGCTTCTTTGCTTTTCTCGCCCTCTCTTGGCTTTAGGTTTGTAGCTGCTCCTGCCTGCAAGGAAGTAGTCGCTGATGTGTTTCTTAGGTTCAGGAGACATAAAGCAGATGTTTTTTGGACTTTGACTGGGAACCCAGAAGGAGGCCATTTCCATAAGGACTTCTCTTTGCAGCTCCAAACTGGATTCATTGTTATTTGTTCCTCATTTGCCAGATCTATGAATTCCTTTCTCATTTCTTCAGCACAAAAGCACAAGTTCTTCTCTGACAGATACCATCTTTACTGATTATTTGTTCTACTTGATTCTTTGATATGAATATATCCTTATCTATCCCTGCATCTGTCTTCAAGATCACATCCAGTGTATTGCAGTTCTGTGGATGCCATTTTGTAATGAACAAAGCTCTCTTTTCTCTGAATCTCAACTAGGGTAACAAATATAGCTTTACTGTGGCTTCAAAAAGCCTGTCCTTCAGGCAGTAATGGAAAGGTTGAAGTACTGGTGTCTAACAGAATAAATTTACTGCTGAGATCTGTGAAACTTTTCTGTTTTGGAGAGTGACAAAAATCTGTGCTAATTGATCTCCTACTTGCTAATAGGGAAGTTGAAGGCACAGCCAACACTAGCAAGTACAGTTCTCTGAAGATCTTAGTGTAGCAGAAATGCATAGGATTTGTCCCTAAGACAGTAATAGGACTGGTTTCTAAAAACCCCTATGAAATCAAAGTGAGGGCTGTTGATCCATGGGCAATGGAGACAAAGCTAAATGGTATGATAGTATGGGTAGGAGAAAAATTCTGACTTCCAGCTCCTCCTGTCTCTTGGTGACTGACATGGAAAAGCAATGTGCAACATCTTATCTCCCTCAGAGACAGCTGTTAAAGCTTCTAGTTGTGGCTGAGGTCTGGTCTAAGTGGGAGTGGGACAATGTATCTCTTAGTGCAGCAAATCACTGCCTCTGCTTCATGCTTTCAGTGACAGCAGATCGCTTTGCACAGGGCCCCAAGGCTTGAAGAGGGACAGGAGATCCCAGCTCTGTGAAAGCATCAAGCCCACATCCCGCCCCAGCTGCATTTGTTCCATGCTGGTGTGTTAACAGGTGCCTGCATTAGTGCTACATTCCACAAAGAGATGAGAGAAGCTGGAGGGCTTTTATTTTGCTGCTCTAAAAAGGGAGACCTCTTCCAGGAGCTTGTGGGCACCCACGTCCTCTGCCTGCTGTGGTGGTGTAAGCAGCCTGTTTGCAGCTGAGAGGTGCAGGGAGTGCCCACTGCAGTGGCTGCTCACCCAGTGCCAAAGACAGCATGTCCAGCACCTTAGGGCTAAATCTGCCATGTCTTAGCATGGGAGTGGCAGAAAACTCCTCCTCGTTCTTCAGACTGTAGGGAGGAGTTGGTGCCACATGTGTTGGTGAAAACACAGGTGAAGATGAGAGAGCTTCAAGGGCCCCTACACATGTGTATAAGTGCATTTCACTAATCATTTGGGCACTTTTTTTGTGAATCCATATCTTGCAAACCTAGGGGAAGTGATTGTACATGGAAAAGCCACGAAGGAAAGGAAAACCACACTGGAGATAGGTAACAAGCAGATTTTGCCAGCCCAGCAAACTGGGTTTTGTAGGAAACTAAAACTCATCATCAAAACAGCTGGCTTATTTACTCTGCCATGCTCATAAGCAGGAGAGTCTATTCCAAAGGATGGCTGCAAACTGCTTTTTTAGAAACTGCAAAACTGCTACACCTGCGTTTTGTGTCTAGTTTGTGGCTAAAAGTCACATTTGTTTGATGACTGGGGAGAGAGCTGGGAGAGATAATGGCAAAATCACATTTGATTTCTCTCTTTCAACTGAGTCTGGGCAGGCAGAAATGGACACCTCTGCTGTTGATTGTAGCACAGATACGCAGTGGCACAGAGCACTTTGGCAAATAGTGCATCCACTGCTTGCCTAAATTTACAAGCAAATGAAATTTGTAAGAGCACTGCAAGGAATTCTGAGTGGATCCCATTCCTCTGCTGTGAGGTCATTATGCAGCACAGAATTAGGCAGTGTCAGCTAACAGCTGATGTCTCCAGCACACATGAGCCCTATGTATAGCAGAAGCTGGAGGAAATTCCCCCGTTATTTTCCAGATTGTCTGTGGGAGTAAAACAACAACAACAAAAAGGTAACAAAATGTACAACTCAGAGAGCGCAGTCTGACTTGCAAATACAGCTTGCCAGTGCAGTATAGAAGCCCCTGCTGAGCAGGAAGATGAGTCTCTCTTTCTGCTGCGTGCTGCTCTGGCAACCAGGCACTCCCAGGCAGGCAGGGTAGGGCTGTGCTGAGAGGCTGCAGCCATACAGCAGAAGAGGAGATGCTCACAAACACCCCCCTGCATAATGTTAATAAGAGCATCAGCCTTAAGTGGAGTGGGAAGAAAGCGTGGATGTTTGTTTGGATGTCTTAAAATGTGTTGTTGAAGAGAGCTGGCAAAAAAAGAGAGTCTCTAGAGATATGAATGAATGGAAAGATGTCACTGGGGTTTAGAGAACAGAGAATGGCAGGAATTAGTTTGCCCTTCCTGCAATATGCTCTCCTTAAGGTGTGAACTCCAACAGCGTGGATGGCTCTGCAAGATCAGGACTAGAAATTACAAGCTTTAGGCAGTAATTCAAATTGATTATCACACTCTTGCCTCTTCACACCAGCATCTTGGTTTTGACATCAGCGTTGCAGAGCTGCTGAGAGGCAGCAGATGCCCAGGCCCTTGCCTGAGATCTCGGTGGAGGAGGAATTAGGCCATATCCACAATGGGTGTTTTAATCGTCCTTGTTTTAATTACAGACACCTGTGCTAAAAGGAGTTGTTCAGAGGACACCCTGGGAAGCCTGCCATTCTATAAGAGGTTTCACCTGCAACAAAACCCAACTTCCCTTTGCAGGACTGAAATGACCAGCAGTGGGGCTTCTCCTTTACCTCCTGTAACACGTTCATCCTGACAAGCCTCTATGGAAAAGTTCTTTCCTACAGGGAGCCAAAACCACCAGCATTTGCCTTCCCAAAAGATATGAAATGCCTTCAGTTCTATGGAAATTGTGAAAGGTGATAGGTATGTAGCTGTGTCATTTTTTTTGTCTTTTCTTGAAACAGAATGCTTTTGTAAAGGAAAACAACATGCCAACTCTACTTTTCAAAGAATTAAGTGATTTTAACTATGTAAAGTCCTTGTCCCCTTCTATTAGTGGAAACAATTCATGTGCATCTGAAAGCACTGATAATCCCTGTTTGCTTCCTACATCCTAAAAATGTTTTGAAGTTAACTTTGCTATTTGTTTTGATGGGAAGAAAAATTGTCTAGCTTCTCTTTTCAGTTATGTTTTCTTTATTTATTAACTTATACTCTAGCAGTGCTCAAGTTCACTTGAGGCTTACAAACCTGAGAAAATTCATTGTGTGTCTTTCTGAATAATTTATGCTTTTTCAGAAAACATTCAGGAATGTTTTCAAACCTTTTCCACATTAGAAGTGTTTTAATATATCTTACTGGAAAAAAACCCCAACAAAACAAAAACCAAACTTCATTCATCCTGAAACATAGTATTCCTTTATATGGTGTAGTCTAATGCTGTTAATTTAATTTTAAACAAAATTGACAGAAGATTTTGAAGAAATTAGAATCAGAAAGTCAGTAGATTTCATTTTGAAAATATGTTTGTGTTGACTACGTCTGCTATTCATGTTGAATATATTTTTTTCACCAATGAAATATTCAGAGGAACTATTTCAATATGCCTTCTGTCAAAGCTCTATAAAGTTTGTATGTAATGCTTCTTAGTAGGCAGAACCGTAGATCACTGACTCCTTTAGACAGAAATTAATTTCATTTTTGCATCTAGATTGACTTGGTTGTTCCAAGTAAAGTGGGAAGCAAAATGGAAAAATGCTTTTATAAGCTTTTTTTACATTCTCACAACCACCTGGAAGGAACAACCTCATCAAAACATGTTCTTTGGCAATATTTTAGTCTCTTCTTAAAAAAATTTCTTCAGCAGTCAACAATCTGAAGTCAACACCTCTATCTGTGCATGAAAACAAGGTTTTATAAATTGTTTTTTTGGGGTTTTTTTCATGAGTGAACATGTCCAGGAAAAAAAAATCAGGAATAAAAAACCCTTTAGGATTATATAAACATCTACTTTTGAATTCTTCCATCACATATTCATGGAAATACTAGTGTTTCACATGGAAAATTTTTTAAAAAGTCATACTATGTTGACTATCAGAAATTCTTGAGGTGAAAATTCTCTTCTCCTCAAAAATTTCCAGGTTTACGTTTATCTAAAAATTAATTTGGATGGAATATCCATTGTAATACTTTTATTTCAGAGAAATAACTTTTATGATGTAGTTGGTTTGTAAAAGTGTGCCTACACATTAAAGGTGCAGAAGATGAAAAGATACATGAAAAGCTGAGGTGGAACCATAAGGATGGAATAATTGATAGCCACAGTTGTTGCTTCTTTGAATTTCTGGCTTGACTCGACTTTTTGTTTCAAACAATGGATGGCAGGCACACAGTAAAAGGGTGTGATACAATATCCAGTTTCCCTGGACTGGCCAGATAAGTTAGAAATGCTGGTAATGTCATCTATGGGATTTTTTAATTGACTTTTCATGAACTAAAAAGCAATTAGAAAAGGGAGCAGAGAAATTTTTGAGAATAATGACTGTCAGGACTTCAAAGAGCCACCACACTTTTCAACTTTGAAGGAAAGTAATGTCTTATACCAAAAAAAAAAAAAAGGCAGAAAATTAGGAAATTGAATGCTTGTTCTGGTTTAATGATGCTTTGTGGTTCCTAGACTGTTTTAATAGTTATATCATGTTTACCATTTTGTGTTAGGCTGAGCTATGAATGTTAATAATGGTTTATACCTTCTGGAATGTGAATTACTGGCATGTTTCATGTGACCTCAGGACTCAATTTCTAGGGAGCAGAACCTCTGAGGATCTACATGAATAAAGCACATGGCTTGTGCTTTAAAACACTTGGATGAACACAATCTTTTTCAACGTGATCTGTTTTTCTGACTTAGTTGGGTAATTAGGTATATGAAGGAAAATAGGATGAACGCATGTTTGCAAATTTCAGCATGTGGTGTTTTGTTTCAAGACAGAGAAAAATGGGGAATTCCTCGTATTTAGGACAGATGGTCCCTAAAAAGCTAGAGAGTGCTGATGTGTATGGTGGCTAGAAGGGGCTTTGTGCTCTTGCAGGAGCATCTCCCCTTGCAAGAAACTGAAAAGGAGATGTTTGTGCTTGTGTTTTTCCCTTTCGAGGGGCAGCGGTGCTGGGGCAGCTCATCTCTGGCTAGATTGGGTTTCAGAAGCACCTGTGAAAGAAAATACAGTGTAATTCCATCATTGCATCAGAGAGGTACACACTGTGATAGTCTGACAGCATAGCATTGAATCAAGAAGCTGTTAGAGACTGCCTTTTTTTAGTATTTCCCAGCATAAATATCCTCTGACATCAGAGAAAGTTTAGTTTCTTGTAAAAAGAAACTAAAACTTGTATAAAGACTTGAGCTATAGCTCAGTCATGGAATGTATCAACTAGGAAAAAATGCTGATTTTTAATCTTTCCTGGGGTTATTGGTTTTGAAGTAACGTAGGTATTGTTTAACACACACTGGAGAGCTGTTTTTACTTTCTTTGTTTTTTAACTTCCAAAACTTGTCAGAAATCTCTTTTTTTTTTTTCATTTTCCAATTCTATATTTATTTAGTGTCCATGAAATCTGTCAGATAAATAGTGTCACACATCAGAGCACAACCTGGGCAGCACATAAACGTTTTGCATCTTCTTGAGGGTTTGGGTAATTTTTGCCACTGTATTTCCGGCAGAACAAGGGCAATTATTCACAATAATCATTAATCTGACAAATTTTATCTTCTTCCTGTGGTCCAGAAATTGCCCAAGTAATTTGAAGCTCTTGGAAGCTAATGCAAGTTCTTTTTAAAGTTATCCACTGAATGAGATATGTGAGTAGCACTTGTCTGAAGATTGTACTTGATAGTCAAGATCTGAGACTTGTAGCTTAATGAAAGTCAAATAGTTTAGACTTGAAATTATCTAAAAATGACACACTGACTTGGATATATTAAAATTCATGGTTTGGGTACTAAAAGTGCATAAATATCTGAAGCTTGAGATACTAAGACACAAAATGATGCTTCTTTGCTATCTCGTCCTGAATAACTTCAAAACCAAAATCTGTTTTATTCCTAAATGTGAACTGTAATGTTTTAAGGGATTGGGTTTTCACTGGGGCTTTTGTGTATTTTGATTTGCTCAGTTAACACTGCTCAGAAAAGGACTATTGTGTCCATTTTTCATGAGTGCCTTTGGTGACCATCACAAACCCTTGAGCTGCCCAAGATGCTGCATGTTGAAAGCAATGACAGGCTTTTTTTACTGTCAAGGACCATTCAGGGAGGTCATCTTCAGGCCTCTTCTGTGCAGAGTAGTTTATGGCCTAAGACACACAACACAGGGCCACAATTCCTTTTGGACCTGTTACACCTTTGCTTGTCAGGTCAGATAATTTTAAATTGAATGATTGCAATGAAGATGTTCATTAGCATGACTGTAAGTCAGCCCTTATTTTGATGGGACAGGTGGGACAGCATGTGTGCCTCCAGCATGTATTTTAGGTAGAAATATTTGGCAAGTGCTAAACTGAATGTAACTGGCATCAACTTTATATTGCACTTTTTAATTACAAAACCCCTGAAGTTCTGATATTTCTGTCCTCAAAGTGCTGTGTGAATAACTAACTAAATTAATCAATCCACCTAACAGGAAAAGCAGATTTTCCCCTAAAGTGATAGAGCATTTTCTAGTCCCTCTTTTGTTACAGGAGAGGTGGAGAAGAATAAATGTAGAGATGAGTAATTAGAAGGACCTTTGCTTGGCTGAAGGCAAGCCCTGGAGTTAAAGATGCTTCAGGGCCTATAAAGACATTTCCTCAACATTGCCTTGGAAAATGGAGTCATCTGTCATGTTCCTGCAAGGCAGCCAAGTCTGAAATGCTTGGTGGGGGGCATGTGTGCTGGACCCCTTCCAATAGTCAGAGCAGAGACTTGGAAACCACAAATTAAACATCTTGCTTAGCCTTGCATTGGTTTCTCAGGTTCTTTAAGTGCTACATGATTCCAAGTTTCTGCAGAAGCTCAGGAAACTCAGTAAACCAGCTTGTTGCAGTCTGGACAAGCTGTATGCTTATTTGTCTCCAATAAATGAGTGCAAAAGTGAAGATATCTGCATAGGGGAAAATGCAAATGTACAGCTTCAGGTGGCAGTAGGCACAGCTGCACATAGCTTTTATGAAATGTATGAATTTGCTTTACTTTAAATTTCACTTATTTATAATCAGGGACCTGATGGTTACAAGTCATGGCTAAAGTAGGTCATGAAGGGTTAGCAGGTCCTGTGCAAATTTTTTTCAATCTTCATCTCTGAATCTGTATCTCAAGTCTATGTCTATTTTTGGCAGTGTTTCTTTACTTTTATTTGTACACATTGTACAATTGCAAGTACAAACACAGGATTTCACTTTTTTCTTTTTCTTTTTTTTTTTTTTCCTTCTCTCTCTATGGCATTATTATATCAGAGAGAGTGATCCTGGACTAACAGAAGTGCATAAGTAATCCAAAGAGGGAAAAGAAAATGAAAGTAGTACAGTAACTACCTCTTCAGCAACCGATGATATGTGAAGGGAAGAGGATTTCGGATACCTTGACAGTGTGTAGCTAAATCCTTAAGCTGTCTAGACATGCCGTACCCAAATGTACAAAAATCCTTTTCTTAGTTATATGCTTCAATTAAAAGGGGGTGAGTGGTTTTAATCCTGAAAATCTTCATAAGACATTTTACACATTTAACAAGTAAAGAGCTGTCAAACTAGTGTCAAATTACCCTGAGGCAGGACAAAGAACGTGATGATAGAGATCAGCAAGGATTATTTCTGCTCTTCCCTCCTTCATTCCTGAGAGGCTCTGCAGGTTGGGGGACAGTGGCCCAGCCAGCTATGGGCCAGTATGGACACTGGGGAGAGACAACAGCAGAGCTCAGGGGTTGCTAAAGTTTTTAACAGCCAGCATAGGAATGATGTAGTTTTGGCAGCCAGTTCTTCTGAATCAACTCAGCTAACATAGATCTGAATTAACTATTTTAAAATCCATAAACATGAATGCAATATGTCTGGAGCAAGACAGAGGAAAATGATGAAACTGGTTTAGTGTAACATGTATAATCTGAGACAACCAAACACAGAATGTTAAAGGAAGGCAGTGAATAGTAAATAAACATTTTCATTTTGCTTGATGCCTTTGATATTTGATTCATGAAGATCTTTGCGTGCCCAAATTGATGTGATGCTCTCTAAATGTCTGAGAGCTCCTGTTAAAAGATATCTTGGTTAAGTGACTAATGTTGGAGGATATGAATCTCCCCTTACTGAACAGAGAAACTGGTGCTGTCTGATCCAGCTAAGCAGTAAAGCACGGGGAGAGATGACATGTTTGAAGTGAAGTGGTGGTCCAGATGACTAAGTCAGCTTGCTTGAGATACGTCTGCAGAGATACACACTTAGTATCCTTCAAATGCAAAACCCCTGCAAAGTTATACTTCACTTACTCTGATTTCCTTTTCCCTGGCATTTCACTGTTCTTTCTTTTCACTTTTGCTGTTATTCTGACCTGCCATCTGCAGATTTTCTGAACCTTGAACAGGAGCTGTGACTTTTTGGTGAGAACTCAGAAACTCATTAAGAGAAGGACTTGCCTTTAAGCAAATGTCACATCACATTAGTGTAATTCCCAGGCACTAGCTAGCTCTTAGCTTGGCCCGTTCATTCAGGCAGAGCTCAGAATACCTGCTTGCTGCATCACAGAGATTTTCTGATGATGCTGATTGCTTTTGTCTGCATCTGTTTTGATTGATAACTCAGGCGATTATTAGCATTCTGCACACAGCAGGAGCTTTTCTCAGCTCTTGTCGGCATAAGAGGACAGTGGTGAGGAGGAAAGGAATTTGTAAGGAGTATCCCAGGGAAAATAACCTACAGGGTCAGAAAGTATTAACAAGAGAAGTGCTACTATAATTAGATGCTGTGCATGTGTATGGTACATGCATATTGCATTACACTCTTCTTGGGGTGCAGCACTGGGATCTCGCAGGAAACAAGATGAAGATACCTAAGGTTTACAAAGAAGCCTTCACTGTGCTTCTGCCTTTACAGGTGAAAGTAAAGATAAAACTGAGTTTAGGATTCAGCAGCGGTAGCCAAGAATGCCATTGTAATGGCTCTTCCTAGGCTACCTGTTAATCCATCATTCATTACAAAGACTGCAGAAATAGCACAGATTAGTTTGCAGAGCTCTGTAACATTACCCTCAGAGCTCATCAGAAGGATATATCTCAAAATGCTAGAAGAGCAGAAGAGGGATGAAAGAGATTTAGGCCTCCCCAGTACCAACGTTGCTTGACATACTTTGTAGCCTGCATCTGCCTACCCAGCCTGTTCCTCCTCCCAGTTTTACATTGGAGGTTATATCCATCCCTGGTGCTAATACTCTGGCAAATATCTGTTCCATCAGAGTATCAAAGGAATATTGTGGCAGAAAACTGAAAAGCAAAGAAACCTTATTGTGATTGATGTATGACTCTAATAAGAGTGTGGATTTCAAAGCATGCTAATGTCTTTCCATAATATACATGCTTATTTTGGGCCAGGAGCATGACTGAAAGTGTCCCCAAATTCCTAGTGCATGGGAATAAATGTGAATAGTTTAAAAGCTGCTTGAATACATAAACAGGTAGATGGAAAACATAGCTCTTGATCCTGAACTTCAAGGAATAGATTAAGTAGTGACTCTGGGTTGTTTGGCTGTGGCAGGCATGGACAGTAAGCAGACAGGAAATGAAAGCAGGAGGGTGAGCTCTTCCAGGGATTTGAGCAGTTACAGAATATTGAGATTATTCCTTAAAGAAAACTTAGTTTTATCTTACAATTTTTTCCATCTCTGAACTGAGGTCTGATGCTTTTTATGAAAATTATGGTCCTAGTTGTGTCATTAAAGGCATACAATCATCTGAGAACTGAGTGCAGCCTGTTACCTGCTTGCTGACTGGCATGGCCACAGAGACACATCTCTGTCCTTGGTCAGGGAGCAGAAACTCTGATCTCCTGAGTGTGGCAAAGCATGAAGAAGGGGGAAGTCATCACCAAGGAAAAGGAGATGTGCCTCATGGTGGCTGCCGGAGATGTGGCCACAGAGCTTCCTCCCAGCACAGCTCAGCAACTGCAGATGAGCTGAACAGCCCAGTGTGTGTAACCTGCACAGCTCCTGGTCCTCACACCCTGCCTGCTTCCAGGTTTCTTGATTTCCTTCTCAGGGCAAAACTGGGCTTGGGGGATGTGCAAGGGCTCAACCTGGAGCCCAGACTCTGCCTCTCATTTGCCATAGATGTGAATCTCTGAGACTGGAGTTTATGTTCATTGCTAACTCAAACACTGGCAGTTCTGGGAAACACAGATCTCATTTGCAATCTCATTTGGACCTGTGAAGCTCACTGACAAGGATACTGCTAAAATTGGTATCTGGTTTCATAGAGTGCAACAGGATTTAAATCTGCAAACAGTCTGGTCTGCACTGATCAGTTACATTTGTAAATCTCTTGGTCAAATGCAGTAGATTATATTTTTTTTCTACATAGAACTTTTCACAAATCAGACTCCTGTTAGTGCTAGTCATGAAAAATCATAGCAATGTAATTTCTCCCTGTAAAATCCAGAACTTGTATTTAGGGGCATGAGAAGGCCATACCCAAATGAGGGTGATATCTGAGGTACTGATGGACCTTTACTGTTACTAACTGGATTTTGCCTGGTGGGCTGTCAGCCCAAAGCTAATGCAGGGCAATAAGGACTGCATCATAAACAAACCTACGTGGCAAGAGGGAGTGAGAGTGTTTGCCACTGGTCTGAATTTTAAGGGTCTCAGGTGACAATTTGAATGAGTCACTGATGTGCTGTTCTGCTAGGGAAATTCATTCAGTCCATTATCAATTTCCCCTGACATTCACAACCCTCATAGGGCTTCTGGGGTTGGTTATTTGTTACCATGCAAAAAGAATTTGATTTTCATACTCCTTAAGTGAAACAAAGTTGGAGAAACAAGTAAGACAAACAAGGTCATCTCCTGTGCATGGTTTTGTAAGTTAGATTCACACAAAAAAAGTAATAGCTGGTTTTCTTATTTCTTTGCAGCTTGACTTTGCCTTAAAGTAATGTGTGGTCTTTTTTATTACTTTTTAAGCCAATATAAAAGACAGACAATAGAGATGAAGCAAGAAAAATGCACAGTTTCTTTCAGAAGGAACAGTAATGTCATGATACAGGATTGGTGACTTCTGTTGGGCTTCCAGCTCCACAGTTCAGTACTGATATTTATTTTAGAGGGCATTAATACCATTGCTAAATAGCTGTTATTGGGACTTTTCCAAATTGAAATTCTTATGTGCCAGAGTAGGATTCTTTGTGTTTTTACTCTGTGATATTTAATGGTAACATGCATGGAAAGCAGTCTTTGGGATGGCTGCCCAGCTCTTCTTAAATGTACCCATCTCAGGGGGAAATCATCACATGGCAACTCTTTTGAAGAACCTAGTAGTTCTTAGTGGAGTGTGAAACAGCCAAATGTTAATTTAAAATTAATGTGAGTTACATTTTCCTGAAAAAAAAAAACCTAGAAGAAAGTAGGTTCTGAGCTACTTGATATTCAGGGTTTTTTAGTCTTTTCCTTTCTTAGAAGCAGTAAGTCAGGTAAACCATAGTATTCCTCTGCTGCAGCAATGTGTGGGGCAGTTAGCTGAAGAGAAAATTTATCCTAGGATGCACTGGCTCTCTGGAGATTACAATGTCACTAGACACCCAAGCATTGTAAACATGCACACGAAGGACTTGTATTTCTATCCAAATAGTACTGAGAAAAAGTAATAGGAAAGAACTTATGTTATCTACTGCATAGCTGTCATCTAACAATCTACTTTAAAAATCTACTTTTTAGGACTATCCATATAGGACAGGAAGAACAGCCCCAAATGGAGGTGAATGGAACAATATCTACAGGCTCTCATCTGCAATGAGAGCTGTACATACATACAGAAAGGAAGGTATAGAGGTCCTCTTTCTTCTTATCTGTCCTAGTGTCACCTGAGAAAGCGAGAAACTCAAGAGTGCCACAACTTTGTGGTAGTCAGTGAAGGAATAATGACTACTGTTTAAATAATAATAAAAAAAAGTATTCCCATCCCATTTTGGGGTTCTCTTGGCTGCGTGATGCTGTGCTCGGAGATCAGGAGGCTGGCTCCAAACCTTGTGCAGTATTGTGACAGACTTGCCAGGTGCCTTTTCCTTAAAAATAAATAAATAAATAAATAATTTACTCAGAAGATATTGAAAGAAACAAATGTGTCCCACAGTAAGCTTAACATGAAAACATCAGGCTTATTTTTGTGAGATATTGAGGGGAACCACTTCTTCAGGTGAGCCAAAGGATGTTAAAGCCATGCATCTACTCTGGAGACTGAGAAAAGTATCTATATTTAGAAGATGCTTTTAAACTGACACAAAGTGCTCCTGAAATATCCTTGAAGTGCAACATGGTAAAGATTTAGAAGGAAACACCTGCCCTCTGCAATGTTTTTAGATGAGAACTAAAACAGGATAATGATTTCACCTGAGATGTCAGAAAAATATTTGTAAGCAAAAACCTCTCTTCAGGTGGGATACTACACCTGAAGCATTTTTATGATAACCTCAGGTCTGTGCTCCACTAGGTAAGATCAGTGCAGATGAAGTTGTATGGGTGAGACTTCTAGAAGAGCTTATGTATTAATTTTGAACATCTAATTTTTCTTCTATCAAATTTCCTTTGACAAACAGGGTTTAAATAAGAATTCAGAACATCAAATAACAGATGGCAAACACCAGGATATTAAAAGCAGAAAGACCAGTTGCATTTCAGTTCACATTTCCTTGGAGAATCTTTAATTTTTCTGTTCAGTTAGACATTGCCTGACCCATCTCTTGTACAGATCCATGAAGCATAATCAAAGCAAGGCTTCTCTCGGCATCTCTAGTTGTTCTCTCAGTTTGCTGGGATACTTGTTCATATTGGATCAGTCTCAGTCAAAACATCTTTTCTACACTTGCCCTGGAAGAAGGCCAGTGGTGTTCAGAACCAAAGGATCATAAAGTCAGAGAAGGATTTTTAACATATGTCCTGTTATGTCTTTTCTGTCCCTTGCACAACATGAATGGTATGTAAGGTAGTGAACAGTGGGATTTAAGTGACAGTGCTCTCAAGAGAAATGCAAAGTGACGTGTGGAGTAGTTGCATTTGGTACCTCAGTTCCTCAGGCTGTCTTTTCTTTTGTCACTACTAGGAAACTGTCTTCAGTCTTCTAAATAAGCAAATTACTTTGATCTGAGAAGTGCCAGATAGTATTAGACTTCTCCTGGGGATTAATCTAGGTAAAAGGAAGGCTGGCCCTCTAGGCAAGGCAGTTTTGTATCTATAAACTACTTCTCCTCATTCTGTGTGGAGCACTACAAACTTAGTATATTGCTGATAGCTTTATATTTTCATGTGCCTACACAGCAGATACATTCCAGTAACTTCTACAAATTGGATATTAATGATTCACACACTGAGATTTGTCTATCCATAAAGAGGAGTTGCATAATATAAAGAAAAGCAGAGACCATACCTGGGCACTCTGAAGATGATCCTCCTGATCATCTGGCTGATGATCATTTGCTGGCTGATCCTCCATTCAGCCTGATTTAATGGCATTCAGTGAGTAAAGCAAATTCCATTGCAGGATCAGGCTAAAGAAGGTGCCCACTAACAGTCCTGTGTGCAGAAATGGTGAATGAGATTTCTGGAGAGGAGCAAGCTGAACTCTGTGTCTTGAGGCTTTGCAAAGCATTAACCCTTTCTGGAGTAGCCTGTGGGGATAATCAGGACCTGGAAGCAGTGACACAAGGGCATAGGGCATGTTGGCAAACCTCTAGTGGTTTCTTTGGCATGACAGCACTGCAGAAGCAATGGAAGGAGCATTTAACTTTTAATTCCCTCTGTTAGTTCCCTCAGAAAATATTACCCATGTGGCATATTTGTTGATGTGGTCTCTGATGTTCTCATTATTCCCCTCTATCTTTGGACAGCGACATTTAGCCTGGCCTTTCGAGGTTTACAACACCCTGTTGGTATAACTAGAGCCATTGTCTCAATGTTGAGAATTCCCTGCTCTCAAATTACTACTTAGAGCAGCAGATCAGCTTTCTGCTTTTCTCCTTGAAAACTTTAGTGCCTGTAAATGCGGTGACAGAAATGCTGCTGATCCAGAAGGACAGGAGAGATCTCATTTGTGGATCTGGTTTTTCTCTTTGGGCAATTAGGTGGTAGTTCTGTTACAGTCTCTTTGTTGTAGTGAACTAGTTTTGATTAAATATTTAATTGAGAAGAACATAAGGAATGCATGGAAAGTACTTTGCAGAGCCCAAGCTCTGCTGTTCCCCTGCATGCTTTGACCCATTTTCCAGTGTAACAACTCCAACACTCCATCAGCAGTTTTGGTGTGTGTCTTCCTGATGTTCCCTTCTGTTGGGTGTTTCACTGGGCCCTGAAATGCCTAATGGCATTAGTACAAGTCTCTGGATGGTGAGCAGAGAGCTGAGCAAGGCCTGGGCTCTTGGCCCCTCACCTCCCAGGAGGGTGACCTAGCCATGAGGGCCTTTTCTATACTTGAAACATCTTTTCATGTCCAGTACTGCAACTGGCTAATTGAGACATTGCATCTCAATGGTTCACTGCTAAATCTTCTTTAAAGTGGGCATAAACTAATTTTTTTACTGAGGAACAGTGATGGGTTCTTCAGTTGAAGCTAAGGAGCCAAAGTGCTTCACACAGACAGAGCAAAGTAAACTTCCTGAAATGCTGGATATCCCTCTTAGTAAGATTGCTGGTGAGGAGTACTGGGATCCTCTGTGTTCTGGAAAGCCAAGCACTAGAAAAGACCTCTTTTGCACATTTTAACAGGTTTGAACTGCAGCAGCTCATTTTCTCTCTCAGTTCAAATGAGCTCAGTTTTCTCCTTCTGGGTGTCTGTACTTTCAGGGTATCCACTGCTAATGAAAAAGCCCAAGTCCCAGCATGAAGATTCAGCTCCTGCCTAGGAGGGCAGTGTTTGAATTGAGAAGGATTATACACTGCTATATTCCCTTGCCTTATTTCACATGCCATAAGGAATTGTGCAAGGAGAAGAGGCAGCAACCATGAACTGCTGATATTACTGTTACCTATACAGTCCTGAAAGCAGAGAGCCCTTGCAAGTAGCTGTGCTATTAGTTTGTGAGCCTTGGTGACCCATGGGCCTGGGATTGTGCCTTTGTTCTTTACCTGCAGTCCCCTGTTTCTCTCCCTTAGCTCAGCACCATGCTAAATTAGACAAAAATTATTTTTGTGCTTGCACAGCTTGTGCTGAATCCTCAGTGCTGGAACAAAACACAAGCTGATAATAATTCCTCTATTAGTCCATTTAAAATGGGTCAAAAAGATGACCTAATTCTGGTAATTGCCTTCTGGCATTGCCTGTGCAACAAACATTTTGGCTGCATGAGTAGGCATGTGTTCAACAGTGGGCATTCCCATCCCTAATAACTCAGCTCAAAGATCAAAATTCCATTTCACAGAGCTGCCATCTGCTGCAGACACTGTCCAGTCACTGAAGGGCCTTGATCACAGCTCTTACACACAGCACTAGCATTGTCTCTCTGCTTTTTCCTGCCACCTTACTGGAGTGACTTGCTGTGACTGGAACAGACTGAATAAACCAAAATACTCACAGAAACAGTCTGGTAGGTTAACATAGATGTTAATTAGCTCGTTTAGTCCCTATCTCAAGGCAGGATAATGTGAAAAGCCAAATAGTTTTAAGAAGATACATTCATCCACAGAATGGCTAAGTACAAGTTCTGCATAAAGGCACTAACTGAGTGTTTCAGGCTTGATGCTGTCACCTGCAGCCATTGTTTGTGTGCTTTGCTGTTGTGCCGTTGAACTGAGTGATGCCACCACTTCCCTGAGTACATCCTGGCATTTATGATAAGAAGGTAGGGTGGCACCATTTGAGCTGAGCCCAAAAGAGCTCAGACTACATTTAGCAATCTCTCTGCAGGTTTGTGTTTGGTGGGGGAGAGACATGCCAGTACGTACCCTGTTATAGGAGATTTGGGCTGCTCCCAAAGCTGAAATGCAGCTTTTAGCAGGCTATAAATAGATTATGCATTGTCATTTTAATCACTGCTGGGGGACATTTAAACGTGGAATCCTTGCAGGCATGGAGGCAGCCTCCCATCAGTCCTGCACCAGCATCAGGAGCTCACTGGCTGCCCTCTGGGGCCAGGCCAGGACTCGTGCACTTGCAGAAGTGACATATAAGAGACCTTTTGGCACCAGCTCTGGGAGGAGGTGACCCTGGAGGGGGATGTTTGAGATGGGTTGGTGATGTAGACCACCCAGTGCTCTGGACTGCGTGTTTTAAGTGGCAGGTATGTGGTAGAGTAATCTCTGAGAGCCAGATGGAGTGGATTTAATGTCAGAAGACATTTTCCAGGGATCAAAGCAGTTTATGGAATAATTCATTTTTACCTTTAAATGAAAAGAAATATGATAAATGTTAAAATGGCCCTTAATTCAAGAACTTCACATCCCTGGGGTATGATTAGCACCAGATAACTGGGTCTCCCTGCTGTGTCCTGTTGCCTTAGCTACGCTACACAAGTACACTGTGCTTTCATTTTCTGTCTTATGTGTGGAGAAGCAGCATGATATAAAAGTTCAAAAAAGTGGAAGAGTCTGAGAGTGCTCTTAGCTGTATTCCAAATCACTTGGGCTCCAGCAAGGCTACATGCACCATACATGCTGTGAATGGAAAGAAGCTTGTTCTGATCATGGATGTAAATTGCTAGAGACTCCATTAGCAGCTGCTGCTACTGGACTAAAGCACTGCAAAGAAAACCAGAATCATGACCAAAAGACTGATCCTTCAGGAGAAGTAATTTATTTTCATTAACAGAGATTAGCATCACAGTGGTATGATAAACTTAAAAAGCTCTGGAAGAGCTATTGTTGCTGTTAAGTAAATATTGATTCCTAAAGGAAAAAAATTAGTAGGTTGCATATTAATCTCCTAAAACAGCACTGCCTTGAAGAGCTGGATACTGGAGGAATGCATCGTGTCTTTCTTTTTACCGGCTTTATTAATGGGGGTTTGTTGTACTGTGTGAAAGCCGTGTTGGCCCATGCTGGGTCTCACAAGAGCCACTGATCTGGTGTAGCTGAGAAGTCTGGAGGAAGATCCATGTGGAAAAATGTGAGGGCCTGCAGTGAAGAGAGAGGCATCAGTGGTTGTAGGATAAGGCTTCTGTTCACTTGGGAGATCTTCTGCTGACTATATGGAGAAGTAGAACATGTCTTTCACAGCTCTTTCTAGTTGTCAAAATACTCTCTTTTCTATTTCATGTTGTCCTGCTAATGGATTCTTAAATACAGACACATAAATGTCTCGTAGGAATTTTCAGAAAACACAATTTTGCTTAAAAAAAGTGATCTGACAATTCAAATGGCTTTGCTGAAATTCTGGAACATCTGAGTCTCAATATATGTGTCTGCGATAGCAGCAGATGCCTTGGGAGACTGCTAATACTTATTTGTAAGAGGGCATGGGGAAAAGATGCCTCATAATATTTCAGCAGTACTTTTTAATGGTGATTTAATAAGTGTACATGAGAAATTAATTTTCCACTTCTAGCAGGTGTGGTGAGGGAATTGCTGGTGTAGCAAGGCAGAGAAATGGCAAAAGGGAAGGACGGTCATGAATGGCCAGTTCTTTTGATAGGTTTTGGATGGTGAGCAAAAGATGCAGATTTCTGGCAAAGAGCGGCTTGTCTGAATGCCCTCATTCCTCATTTGTTGTTAAGAGCTGTGTCAATCAGCAATTGGGTTTTTTCAGAGTTGAAAGTATCCCTGATACTGCTGTTGCTACATTAACTTGGTGGGAATCTCTTCTCCTGCAAAGCCCAGAGTGAGCAAATTCAGGGAATCTTGAGATGAACAATTTTTATCATTTTCATTCAACTGAGTTTTTGACAGATGGTAGGTCCAGAGTGGTAAAACCAAACCAGCAGCTCTGCAAACTTTATTGGTTTTGTTTTCCATTATTTTAATGTGGTGATATATATTCCTCCCTCAGGTGTGTTCTGCTTATTCTCATCCACATTTTACACTGTGCTCCCTGCTTTCAACATCCTTGTATTTAAAGGAGCAGCCAGCCTCCCTGTATCAACAAATAGTTGTATAATTTATTGAGTAAACTGTTCCTTTCCTGGCTGCTTATTAATATGAAAAAAGTTTTACTTTTATCGTAGGGAGCCAGTCATTCTTCCCTTGTTACCTATAATAGTTAAGATATTGCTTATTAAGTTGGAAATGCATAAGGACAGGAGGTCTCATTTTCACTTAGAATATCTCCAAGGCACTCATCAGCGAGCTCCTTGGTTGAGAGCTTTTGCCTGTTTTTCAGCTGACAAGCCAATAAACGTGCAGATATGTGGGAATGCAGTAAGCTGACTTGGTCTAAGTGGATTTTACATATTCATCCCATCCATAAGGGACAAAGAAGCCTTTCTGTTTAGACTGGGAGGGGGAGGGGGGAAGGATGTCCTGATTAATATGGACATATTCAGTTGGTAAGGTAATGACCACACGTGTAAAATCATTAAACAAAAGTAGAAAAGGAAAATGCATCCCCGGACATGTTTTTTTAATCCATCCCCCCNATTGTAGCACAGTGACTTCCTGCTTAATGCAGTAGAAAGTATGGTTGCTGGAACAGTCAGTGTATCATTAAAAAGCATAACAAACAAATAGCTTATAATAATAAACTTATCTAGGTGTTAAAAACAAATCTTTTTGAACAAGGTACACTGGAAGGAGGTCTCTGTGCTTGAGGATGTACTCAGACCACATTTAGCATCTGAAGCCTGTGGAGGCAAGAGGAGTGGAGGCAACCTGCTCCTGCTCTCTGCTGCCTGGTTTGCTGCTCTTAGTCAGGTGAGCACGCAGGGGTGAGGGGTACACGCTCTGCTTCAGCTTACAGGAGCAGCAGAGCCTGTGGGAGGGAGTTCCACCAGCTCAGCGCTCCCTCCCTGGAGGCTTGACAGCCCAGAGCTCTTTCAGACACACACATGGGTGTACCTACATCTAATGGTGAAAGAAAAAAAAATGGGAGGGGAGTTGGACTGACATCTTGCCATAACTGTAATTACTACCCAAGAGAGATGGCAAGGCATCATATTGAAGCTAAATATCCCTTAGGATAATACACATTCTATCCAGCAAACATTTGGTTTGCCTTCCTGAGGAAAAGCCCTTCAGTGGCTGCCCAGTCAGAAGCGCTTATAACTGTGAGAGTGCTTACTGCAGGAGGGATCACTTCCACCTCCTATTTTTTCTGAGTGTAATATCATTGGAATTTGAGATAGTTTTAAATCAATGCAGATGATAATTAAATATTCTGTTTTAAAAATGAAAAATTGATTTTCGGCAGGATATTTCAATAAGGTCAGTAGGGAGATGGCAATGAGTAAATCAGCTTTTGTTCACAGTTTACAAAATCTCTGTCACAATGATTTAGATTTGTAAGCATTTGTAAATCTAGTTCCCCCCAAGGGAAAAGTGATATTCAGGGCCTTTTCCTAAAGAGAGAGGAGATTGGCTCTACTGCTTATATCAATCAGCATTGGTTGAGTTCAAAGGAGCTGTGCAGATTTATACCTCCAAAAGTCCCAACCAGGAGGTGACTCTGAGATGCCTCTAACTGTAGCCTGTTCTTTTGGTTGCCTCTGATACCACA
The DNA here is from genome assembly GCA_013396695.1 of Sakesphorus luctuosus. NCBI lineage: Eukaryota > Metazoa > Chordata > Aves > Passeriformes > Thamnophilidae > Sakesphorus > Sakesphorus luctuosus. The sequence goes on from VWZD01008768.1 coordinate 1,165,185, forward strand.
TGGTTCAACTGGTGCAATTTGGTGTCCTCTCTGCCCCTGCACAGATAGCAAAGGCACCACTTAGCACTTTGCTCAGTGAAAAGCTGTGCCCAGTGGTCCTTGGCTAAAGCCTACCCTCTGCTCCATTGGTCTCTGGCTAAATCATACACACACCATTTTGCTGCCTGTCTGCCCCACTACTCCTTCAGTAGTGATCAGCAGGTATTGGCTCAGTCCTGGAATCCAGCCATGACTAATGTGTGTGTCTTACTGCCTGTAAGCCTGGGCTTGTATTTTCTCAACTTTCTAACCCATTCTGAAACTACCACAAACCATAGATCTGATTTGATGAGGTGGGAAGATAGGATGAGCTATATAGGACTCCCAGGTTCCCCCACAATATGAAGGGTTACAATAAAGAGCAGTCTCTGAGTCTGGACATCAAGGTCATGCACCTGGAAGAAACTGATTGGGAAGATGGCTGTCTTCTCAGGATAGTTCCTAAGCTGTGTTTTCTTCAGAGGAAATGGGACCTGTTGGTTTATCATTTCCCATGATAAACCCTCATCACAGCCCCAGAGCCAGTGAGAAACTCCCTGAGCTAATCCTGCTGTTGGTAATAGGATGCTGAAAGCTATTTCTTACCTGTGTTGCTATCTTGTTGCTTGAGATCAGTGAATTGCATGGCATTTCTTACACATGCAAGACTCGACCTAAGTTCTGGTAACTCCTGCACCAAGGGAAACACGCTTCTCTGTTTCTCTTGGACACTTGCACAGATCTAACAGCTGTGGCATAAGCAGGGGTATATGTTCATCAAACTGAATTTACAAGTCAGTGGGATTACCTATTTCCAGTTTTACCACAATAGTCACTAGGTTTGTTTTATATTTTCCTAGAAACTTCTCTACTGTCACAAAGTGAATTTTAGAATTTTGTGAACTTCCTTGCACCTAATTAGACAGAAGCTGTTCCAGAAAAAGATTTCTTTTTATCCTGGCAGGTTTAAGAAAGTGAGGATCAGTAATAGAAAGTTGTAGGTATTGGCTTCAGAGAGTACTATGATTCTTGAGGAAATTCAAGTGGAGCTGATTGATTATGGAAATGCTAAGAGTTAGCACTGTCGTATTCATACTATCTCTATACCTGTTTTGCAAGTGGAAAAGGCAGTGGGGAAGACTTTTTTTTTTCTCTAGAAGGTTTGACAGGAGAAAATTCTAAATGCAACTTTTCTAAAACTTCAGTGATTGTAGCATGGGGAATGCAGATGAGGGAGGAAAGGTTGTAACCCCCTAGCATCTTTTTTTAGGTTGCTTGGATCTGCTGACAATAGGAGATGAATATAAATAAACCTGGTGTAACAGGGAAGCAGAGTAGGAACTGCCTCTGAAGGAGGAGCTTGGCAGAAATCCCAACCAGTGACTATTTGAACTGATTGACTGTGCAGCTAAAACCTGAATTAACAACTAATAGTAAACACTAGATGAGAAAGCTGCATTTCTGCAAAACTTCTTGTGTTTGTTGGTCTCCTGATAATTTCTTCCTCATGTAACATTCCATGAAAAATGTTTAGCCTTTTCTACCTAAAGTTGAAAAGAACTTGGAAATTGAAAGAATATCCTGAAGTTCTTTCTCCCAAACTAGATGTGCTGGTCAGCTTTCTGAAGCACTTGGTGGCCACTTGAGAGTGTAAATGCTGAGATGTGGAGGTGGATTTTCAGCTCTGCCAGCCATCAGTGAGTTGGAGGTGTGGGTGGGGGTGTGCACACCCACTCATCACTGGTGTGTCCTCCCCAGGAGGAACAGTCATACAGGGCCACCTCTCTGTGACACAGGGGCTCATTTAATTTCAGCAGTTGCTTTCATGCAACAGGGCCAAGTGTGGCTCCTGGGGAATTCTGTTGACTTCAGTAGATTTACCGTGGTGTAAATCAGGAGCCAAGTGACAGAAGAAGCCCATATGTTCTCCTGGAGTGCTGATTACAGGGGAAAGGAGCTGAATCAGAAGAAAATGATTGCACCCAGATTGTTTTCAATGTTTTAATGACTAGCTTAAGGCAGCAAATAAAAACAGAATCAGAGGTGATTTATATTTATGCTGAAATCTAAATAGGTCTGGCCCTAGGCATTTGCATTTGTCCCTGTCTAACACTGTGGTTGACTTCAGGCCTCTTGGACTGCAAGAACTGCTGAAAGAGTGAAGTTGAAAGCTACTTGTATAAGTCAGTGTCAAGACTCTTGGAGACAATATAAAGGGCAGGAAAGGGTGTATGTAGGGAAGAACTGGGTCACAAAGGAAGAATATTATATTTGCAGGGAAAGCACTCCTGTTCATAGGAAATATTTTTTGTGGTTGTATTGTTTTTGTTTTACTTTTTTTCCCCTTTTTGCTATATTTGGCCCCAGTTCCTTGATTAGCAATACCTACTCTGGCAGACTTATCTCATTGAAATCAAGAATTATTGGACCATTCCTCTAGGATTCAGGTGGCTTGTGTTTTGTATCTGCTCCAGAGTGGGAGGGGGAAAAGACCTAAGACTTTAAATACGACTGAAGAGTTTTGCAGCATGTCCAGAGCTTTCTTTTTTTACTGCCTTCTCCGAGTCCTCAAACAGAAGGCTGGTTCCAGAGTAAGAGCAGCATCAGGGTAATTGGCCCCACACATGGTCAAAGCCAGTCACCATCTAGGGCAGCACATTGTTAGTGGCAGGAAAAAAAACATGACCTGGAGCCTGTAAAGTGAGGCTTATTGCGGCTACTGAGGGAGAAGCTGTGTTTGGGAGAGCAGCTATTGGTATGTATTAATTAGGAGAGAAGGGCTCCCTGTCTTTCTGTAAGTAGGGCTTACCATTGCACCTCATCTTCCTCTGGTGGTGGAGCAGCCTAATAGACTCTGTCCCAGCTTTGTCACTTCAAAGTTTAGTTTTGTTTACATTGCTGCAAAGCCTTTGGCTGTGTGTGGCAATAAGCCAAAGGACCAGTCATTGGATCAGCAGGTGGGAGGTCTTAGTTCACCCTCTTTGGGTATATCAATGTCCTTTAGGACACTGAAGCTCAGAAATGCTTTAGCTGGGCCCCTTGAGCAGCAAAAGATGGCTGTAGCCCTTTCTATGTAGGCAGTGATGCAGTAGGAAAGTCTGCATATTAAAGGGGTATGTGCTTTATACACAGTAGTACAGCCTCAAATTCACATAAAAGAAGTGGTGAAGTCTGTTTTTCCTCACCCACTCAGTGATATGGTGTAGGTGTTTCAGTGACACACTGAGTTCATTACACCATTTCATAACTTGTTAATACATGCCACAGTAGAAATCTCATTCATAGATGACACTGATCTTATCACAGGTATTGATTCATCAGCCAAAGCTAAGAGTATTAATGATGAGTCTTTCCTACACAGCTCTTTGATGGCTCTCATGACTGATATCAGTGGAATAAGCTGGTGTGGTGTTGGCTGATGTGGGGTAGGTGGTCTTAATGGAGGTTTTTTTTTTTGACTGAGGCCTCTCTGTGGATCTGACAGAACATGATGTGTGGGTTTGGATTAGGTATTCTGCATCAAAGAGTTTCTAAATTTCTTTTTCCAGCAGTTTCCACTGAACTATAAGTGTCTATTATGAAAAAGCAGATAGAAATGGGGAGGGAGAGTGAGATGAACTGATATTTGCTGGTTGTGATTGGAATAACTCTTCCAAATGAAATCTGTCATTAATAAATTCTATTTTTAAAAGTTAGTCCTAGAAACTGAAGTTTGGGTTGTATTGAAACAAAGAACACTGAGGAAGGGAAAGTTAGCTGGTGGAAAGCTTTCTGGTCTTGTGTTCATTTGTCTGTTTTCATTCTGTTCGGGGAATGTGGGGTGAAGCAAGGGCTGGAATTATTGAGCTGGGAAATTTGTAGTAACCATAAGGCATTTTAGATGCCTAAGGTTTGTGATCTCCAGATTTCCAAGGTTCAGTTAGAAAACTACAGGCCATTTCGGGGAAGGGTCACTATTAATTGTCCCTAGACTTTTGCAGAAGGGTTGAGTACTTGATGCATTTCTGTTCATTCATGTACTCCTTGGAATTATAGTGTATATAAAAATCTTTTTGACCAGGTAAGCAATGTCCAGTGGCAAGAGTCAGTACTCTTCAACACTGTTAAATATATAAAAAGCCATGTAGCAACCCCTGTCAGAAAACTGGAGAACACAGACTCAGAGAGAGAGATGTAAGAGACAAGGTGTTACAAGGGACAGCACCATCTGCTTTGTTGACAGCCACTTGTGCAGAAAGGACAAGACACTGATTAATTTGTCAAGGACTCATCTGAAGAGCTGTGAAAAAAGACAGATAGGTGTATGCACAATGCACAAGGGGGTGGGGAAGGCAATGAGATGGCTGTCAAGATGAGAGAAGGGTGATCTGACCTTTCACAACAGGTATTTGAACATCTCATTTGGAGAATGGGACTAAAGCATTAAGTGACACAGCTTGGCTGCAAGACAGCAAGGAAAGTTGTAAATTGTTACTGAGTTGCAGAACATAAGTATAGGTAGGTATTCATGATGCACAATCAGACATGAATAAGAAAGTGCAGGCCAAATGCTAACTCTTTGTTGTGTTGGGGAGTTATTTGGGTTTGGGGTTTTAATACATATTTTTTCTTTCACTGAAACCTATGCGGACAAAGGCCTGCTAATCTCCAGTAATTGGCAGTGTTGCTTTTAGGCTCCCTGTACAAAGGTCTAAAAGAGCCGAAAGGATGAGTGACTGCCAGAGAGATAGAGTAGAGGAATAAGACATACCAATGGTCAATGAGAGACCTTTCACAGCTGTAGAGTCCACTCTGGACTTTTTACCTCAGGGTCTGTGTTCTCCTGATAGTAAGTGTGAGGAACATGAGGAAGGGACAGTACCTGAGGATCTACAATGGAATGCTCACATGTTCATTGCCAATCTGTGTTGGCAGTGTGGATAATGGGCAGAACAGACATAAATTAAAGGAAACTTCTGATTATTTTTCAGCCAATTGTAAGGGCACTGGGTGCTTAATGAAATGGAGGATTCTATTTTGAACTTGTTGTGAGCAACCCAACAGAGCAATGCAGTCTGATTTTCCACAGACAGGCAAAGAGGGTCTGAGGCACAGAACCCTTTCACTTCTGCACCAAATCTTTGCTAATCCTTTGGTTACAATAAAGATTTGTCTCAGTCATAGACTCCTACTTAGACTTCTGAAATACTACCCAGCAGCAGGATTAGCATTGGATCTGTGTAGACAAACCTCTGCCAAAGTATAATTGCAGGATTGGGGACTTATGTTAATCAGAAGTCTATTCCCAAATCTGTAGAAACCATGGAAAGAGTCCCAAAGATTTCAGTGGCTTTGGATTAGACCTTCATTTGTGCTGTTTAGCTAATATGTATCAGACAGACTTCTAGCTGCCCAGCTCAGTAGATTGTAAGATGTTAGTGTCCAACTCCCTCCAGGTTATAAGCAGATTCATGTCACTTGGGGAAACATAATTTCATAATTACTGTGAGTCCTGGTTATAAAAAATTCATTTTACAATAAATGTGTTTTTCTTGCTGATTTTCACCTGTCCCTCATTTATACCTCTGCAAAGCCATTGTGAAAATCACTTTCTGGTATCATGTACATTCCTTGCTTCCTTCGAACCACTGCAAGGGTACAAGGCAGAGAGGATCTGGAAAACTTGGAACTGACAGTGGATCTGAAAGGAACACAGTCTTCTTACTTCAAATCTTACCCTGGCCTGGGTGCTCTATGGACAGACCTTACTGGCTTTGAGATCAGGTTCTATCTGGTTAATCACTGCAGAAAATGTGAAAAGAGCAAATTTCATGAGTATTACTTCTGAAAAAAAATTCTCTCATTTACTTCACTATTCTTGACTTCTTCCCCTCTGCTCCTGAGTTGTAGAGGTTTCCTCTTTGGGTTCTGTAAGTACAAGCAAGTTTGGTTTCTTTACCCCATCTTTTCCTTTCCCTCTTCGTATTCCTCACAGTTCATGCTTTTCCTCCCACTTTCCCTTTTCTCTTTACAAATATCCAAAACGTTGAAAAAAACAAAACAAAACAAGGCAATGACATGTTAAAAAACTTGTAAAAAGCGTCCTGTATTTTTGTGGAGGAGACAGGGGGGACCTGTGTGCTGGAACAGCTACTGAAAAATACACGCTGCTGACCTGGTAAGCACAGTATTTAGGAAAAACAGAATACAGTTGCTTAGCTCTAGGCAGATTCTGCATTTTGAATGGAGAAAAAAAAAATATCTCTGGGGACATGAGGGAGAAGGAGTCATTCTACAAAGCCATGCCCACAGAGAGATGCAGTGCTGCCCTGAGAGAGTTCTGGCTCGTATAAGTGGTCCTCAGGGCTCTTACCACATTGGTAAAATAGTACTATCCATTCCCTCGTTTTCTGAAAAGTACTTTGGAAAACTCTTTGTGTTTTCCTAGACTCTACAGGATCATAGAAAAGTGACCTCTGCCTTTGCAGAGTGCTCTGAGCCTGCCCAGCAGCTGCTGGAGGTGAATGATGACATTAAACTACATAGTAGGAGGAAAATAGATGTTACTGGGTAATATTTTAAAGGTATTTTAAAATAATCTGTGGAGAGTGGATTTAATTATAGGTTTATTTCTGGGTTGTTTGGGTTTGATTGTTGTTTGGTTTGGTTGGGGTTTGGATGTTTATTTTGTTTTGGTTTGGCACTTGTTTTTTGTGGGTTTGGTTTGTTATTTTTTTTTTGGTGGTTGCTTTCCTTACATTTTTCTTATTTGCTTTCTCATGCCTAATGAAATTTTGGCTAGTAAAATGTGTCATGAGACATCCCAGACAATTCATCCTGTGTTTTATGTGCTTTCAAAGTATATGGCTCCAGCCTGTGCAGCTGCTTGCTGTCAGGTTCATTACATCCTGAGCAGCCATGGCCCCAAGTAATTTCTGCTGAGGCCTCTCCTCATTCGTTGTGGGAGATGACAGATTGTGCAGAGGGAGCAGCTGATCCTTATGGAAGTGGGAGTGGAGCTGCCTGATTGATTGTCCACAAAGGACAGGTAGGCACTGAGCTAGTCTGCAGGACAGTCTTGCTTAGGAGGATGCAACTAGCAGTTGGGTTTTGTCTTTCTCTGGAGCATTTCATTCCTGGATAATGTGTGCTTTGTTTTGCCTTTGTCCCAGATGATACTCTTACAATGGCTAGGGATTTTTAATTTTTTTTCTTTTATTTCTCATGTGTTCCTATAAATTGGAGAGGAAAATGATGCTGTATTCTTCAGACAAAGCCAATTTGTCCTCTCCATGAAAGCTTAATGGGTGTTACTGCATTTCAGTGTTAAATAATTTCGAAATACCTTGAGAAATAATTACACCTTGGGGCCTTATCTCAAACAGGGAAGTGAGAGAGTAGCCTTTTGGAGCACACTTCTCCTAAATACATTGGTGTGACTCCACAAGTTCAGGGAATCATTGCTGCCTTGCAAAGAGTCAGCTGGTGCACGATTGCAGTGGGGGAGTGTGCCTGGCACACCTATGTGAGAACTGTGCAATTTGCTGCCCAGTGCCCTGTCTCAGAGCACACGTGGCACCCCTGTGATGCAGGAGACACAAACAAGGCACTGTTGCTGGGAGGTTTCACACCAGAAAAGGCTGATGAGCTGCCACAAATTTCTGTACTTGTGCCTGAGTTTAATATTTAAAACTTGCCCTGCAGGGAAAGAAGTTGCAAAGGCTACAACAGCTAGTACCTTGCTCTGAATAGGTGGTATCTCTTTCCTTAGATAGCAGTGCTTGCACAGTTATCCTCACAGTAGCCTTGGAGAGTATGGGCCAGCAGCATCAGTAGTGACCACCCAGTGAGGAGGACACAATGCAAGGGCTTTATCTTTCATATCTCTGTATGAGGCTGATGATTCAGGTTTGTCTGGAGCAGTGTGTAGTGTAACTTGATTTCTAGTGCTGGTATTAAAGTCCAGCTCTCTCCACATGGAAAGATTTTTAAATGACAGGTGTATGTGCTTCTGTGAAAACATTGCCTTATTTGCCTAAACCTTAGGTAAGTAGAGCTTGTCAGGTGAAGAGTCAAAGAGAAAGGCACAACGGGAGCTGCTGTCACAAAGTTACCATTGACAAAGCATGTCTAAATCAGTACACAGTTCATCTGGGAAGCTGATGATTAAAGATCATAGTTCAATTTAAAATGACAGAGAATTTGGACAAAGTTTAATAATAGTCTGGCACCTACAGATAGGGGTGGCAGATGTGGATGTAGATGCTGACATTAAGGGAAAAAGTAGTGTTAACTCATCTGAGCACTAGGGTCAAGTATTTCCCTGTCTTAAACTTCATTACAGCATTAGTGCTTTTAGGTGCAGCACAAACAAGTGCCCTGTGACAGAAGGGTTCTCTGGGTGCTGCCTTTGTGATCCCAAGCTGCGTTCTGTGGCAGAATCCAGAGTAACACAATATTGCATTGCATCCCCAGCAGAGATGTGAGCTGACAACAGTTATGTTTGTAAGCTTAGAAATGTCCTTTTCTAAATAACACTCAGAACAGATCATGGGGAATCTCTTTCCCATAGGAAGGAACTCATGAACTAGCAGAGTAACTCTGATCTACCCTCTGGCACTGGCAGAGGGGGACTGCCAAATTAAAAGCATTTCAGATGGAATGTGTGTTTACTTTCACCTGGGCTGGGATGGCTGTTAAGTACGACACAGTTAGATGCAATTTAAAGCCTCTAAACCAGAAACTCAGAAACCTTTTCTAACTTGGTGATGCATGCAGCTCCTCAGATGGCTTCAGCATAGAAGCATGTTAGGCCAGATCCAGTTCTGCCTCTGCACCTTCTCTGCAGCAAACACCCAACTCCAGATTATTGTTCTGGCAGCTGCTGGGGGAATTTGTGGAGATTTGGGGAGTTTTGGGGTTTTGTTAGGTTTTGTTGTTGTTGGGGTTTTTTGTTTGTTTATTTGGGGGAAGGAGGATGTTGTGAAGAGGGAGAATTGGGGTTTGAATTTCTTGCTTTTTTCCTCTTAGATCATCTGACACCCTGCATCTTTCTATGTAGTTCTTCCTCATGTCTAAATGTGGTTTAGTAAATTCCTTAGTCTCCCTTCTGTTCCAGCAGCTGCAAGTAGTCTGTCTCTCTTGCTCCTCAAAATAATAATAATTGATTTTAAAAAGAAAGCTTGTATTGCTTGGTTTATAGCTCTCCATTGCATCTACCTTGTAATTCAGTAAATGCCTTTTGCTCACATCTAGGTTAGTGGCATCTCTTAGCTTGAATACTTTGGTCACCTTTAATGTGATAGCAAATTGCTGATTATCAAAGGAGTGTTAGCACTTATTTAGACTCCCACACATGCTCAATCTAGATTAAGGTACACGAGAAATAAAATGAAGGCAAGAGAATGGTTGGATCCTTAATCAGTATGCTATTAAGCAGCAGAACACAACCCATTCAGTCTCCATTACTAAAAAAAAAAAAAACTAAAAAGGACATAACTGAATATTTAGTATGATAAATGTGATGAAATGAACATCTGGAAAAAAACTAATGTTATAGCCTCTCATGTTCTAAAATAATCAAAGAGGAGGACAAGTGAAGAGTGTTTCTCATTACAATTATAGGAAGGGATGAAAACTTGCCTTTTGTTTCTGACCATTTGCCTTTATGGAGACTTCTGTCTGTCCATTGACTGTTACACCATCCAACTGTACTGTGACCATAGTAACACTTAATTCCTTTACTACATCAGCTCAGGTGACCCACTCTATGGAGCAATTGGGTTTTTTTGTCAATTTTTCCTTCCAAATGAATAATAATGTTATCGTTTCATTCCTGTATGCCTGGGTTTTTTTCTTGAGGACGTCTTATATTGAAGTTTATATTTAAGAAGTGATTCTGCTTTCAAGTCTCAAAGTTAATTTCAAAGAATGACCATTCTAAGACAGCAATTCCTATTCCTTTGATTCTATTCCATGTCTTAGAATTTTTATTAAACTTTATTTTTGGAGTCAAGAAGTCCCGCAAGGATCTCTTATAAAAACACACATTTTTAGTTTTATACAGAACATCTGAAGAACATTAGTGGCAGTGTATATAGATGTTAGGAAAACACAAAAACTTTCAAAATAAACCTTGTGGTCTGGTGGTTGATGTGTGGATAAGGAAAAAGGATAGTGTTTTTTGAATGATTAATTTAGGAATGAGTTTTAGGGCTTTGTTTGGAATTCATTTTGGAGGCACTTCTTTTTGCTTCTAACTTGCCCCAGAAAAGTACTATTTCTTCTGTATTTTTTTCCCAGTCTGAAAGAGCAGAAAGAGGCACTTCTATTTATTTATAATCTCTTAAACTGAGATACATAGCTTGGTGTTCTTGGCAGATTGCATAAAAGACCCATATATGAGCCCATAAAGAAATGCTCCCAGATTGATTAGGCACTGGATAAGTCTTAGGGAGAGGAGAGCTGGCCCAAATCCATTTTAAGTTAGGAACAGGTCTGAGTTATGCTTCATCTGTTTGCCTTTTCCTGCCTGCAGCTGTAGTCCATTGAAGCTGTTGTCTAGGATACAGGCAGGCTTAGTTTACTCAGCTCATGTTTTAAGTGCAGAAAGAAGGATGGGTTTGGGGCTAAAGCACGACTCTAATGCAGACATCCATGTGGCATCTAACAAGTCACTTGTTGCCATCAGAGCTGCCCTTGTCTTACAGGTGGGAAGGTGCATGTACCTAGGAGGCACCTTGAAAATACAGTGATAGAGAAAACAGGTGAGACAGGGAGAGAACATACCTAAGGTCTGCCCATTATAACTATGTCTGTCTGTGTTACATATTGATGTTGTAGGTCTGAGACTGGCAATAAGATCTTCCACTTAGTTTGCTTACTTCACTGAATTTTAAAACTTCCTTTCCAAGCTTCCCTTCCTACCATCCTGGATAGTCCCAGGGACCAGAGAAGTTACAGGCAGTCTCCAAACACTGTCCTGTGCTGCAGGACACAAGCACTGGTCTGTGGCCATCCATCACGAATGGGTGAGAATTAGAAAGCCGTGTGGTTCTGTATTCTGTGTCATCATTGGGCAGCTTTCCCTGGCAGTAGTGACACAGCCAGCATGTGAGAAATAGGTAGGTTTATGCTTTTCTGCCCACAAGCTTCTCAAGCTTCCTTGGTAGGTGATTATGGTGAGGAAGCAGGAGCCCATCATTTCCTGCTTGCTTCTGCCAGGGAGCTCATGGAGGCTCTGCTAAGACCACTTCCATTAGGAGACCACTCGCTTAAGAAAATGAAATCTATGTCATAGAACCTCATAAAATTACTAAAAGGTGTTTCTGCAGGTGATTGATTTGGAGATATGGGATTTTTCCAAAAAGTTACTGTGGTCAGGCTTGATATGCAGGGGCTTATGCAAGTCAGCCTTTCCTTCCTCTGATGCAGTGGTTTTCTATGGAATGCAAAACAGACTTCCAAGCAAACCAATTAGCAAGTGTCTATGGAAAGTGGTGCTCTGCCTCTCAAGAGTGGGCATACAGGAAGGATCTAGTAATACTTTCTCTCTCTGAGCTATAGTGCTTTAATCTATGTCATGCGTGGGGAAAACTGCAGGGAAAACTCTGTATTATTTTGCTCTATTGCTAAAGAGTGGCAGGGGAAAAAAGAGCAAACAATAAATCCCCAATAATCACAGCTCATAAATTCTTCATCATGTGAATGGCCCTTAGGTAGGTACATCCACCCAGGGAGATATGTGACAGCTTCTAGGCACAAACCACTGCCCTCTATGCAGCCTACAAATTGCTGCGTGCACTGGCTAATACTTTGCTGATGGGCTGGGCTGGTTAACACCAAAGTGCTCTTGACTGAAAACAGACCATTTTTCTCCTTCAAAGCTGATCTATTTTCTCATCACCATGTTTCATAGTAATTCAGCAATACCGTTTGCCATGCCAGCATCCTTTTCCCTTGCTGTTTAATAACTGTGCTCTGAACCAGAGCTGCAGAGTATCTCATTATTCTGCTCCAAAGGTAGAAAAGGAGGGATAGATGTGAAGAAAAACATCTGTTTCTGAGCATGTCATAAGTAAGGTTATACTGCCAACTGCAGTATAGTATCCAGGATACTGCAGTCAGTATCCCTGCAGCAGCTGTAGGAGAGGAATGAAATGAGATGAAAGAAAAATCAAGATGGAAAAACCTTATTGACTTTTTTCTGCAGCAGTGAGTTTAACCTGAGTTTAATATCACTTGAATTTAAAATATTCAGGAGCTGCTTCTTGCTAATTCATTTGCAGAGTTGGATGAAAGCTCCTATCTGTTAGATTTGGAGTATTTGCAAAATCAGAAAGAGTTAACACTGGAGAAGTCTCTCCTGATGTTTGTTCACCGGTGCCTCAGAAAGGAGACCCATTGACTCAGATGTCAATGAGGGAAGTTATGAAAACAGCATCTGAGGAGATCTGCACTGCTGTGAGAGGCTGAAACATCCTCCTGAGCAGCGCGGGCACATAAAGCATAGGGAAGAAAACTGCAGAGCACAACATCTTGAAAAGACACATGAGCTTTCTCAGTACAAAACCTGGAGTTTGAGGTTCATTCTTTGCCATGCTTTTGGCTCTGTCTGTCATGATTGCTCGTTCAGGCACAGATGTGCAGGAGCAGCAGGACAAAGAGGCCTCTAGGTAAAGGCAGACAGGATGTCACTGCTGACAGGTCCCTGGTAGAGACCAACAAATCTCAAGGTAGAGAAAAATCAGTAAGTACTGCTGAAATGTTTGGCTTTTGATTTTTGTCTCTTGTTTCTCACAATTTTCTCTAGGGTATAGGTCTGGCCTTAACCTGCTTGCCATGAAAATCAAGCAAAGTGCTTGGATATGACACTAGGTCTTTCCAGCTTCTCCACATAAATCACATTTAATTTAAAATAAATTTCTAATGGGAATATTTGACATAACATTTTTCAGCTGGCAGAGCATTACCTACCACATGCTGTGTCTTGCTTTCTGGAAGGTAGTACCACAGGAGAGCCTGAAAATTACTTTCTTGTAATGGGACTGCCTTCTCTTCACTAGGTTTGCATTGATTTTTCTATCATTTTCAACCATGAGTTAGAGGACATTCTACTCCTGCCATTCCAGCATCTGAAAAGGTAAAGCATCTGCCTCTGGTACTTCAGCGACTACTTCAGTGTGGCTAGAGTTAGTTGAAAAAAGTATTTCAAAGTTGTTCTAAGGATGACTTTGTTTTTCAGCTGCCTCTTTAAAAACATATAAAAATATAATAAATTATAAGTAAGAGTAGAGAAAATTGAAATAAGAATAATTAAAAAATTAAAATTAGAATAAATAAAAGTAAGAGTAGAAAAAATGTGGACACTCTGAAAGGAAATGGGAGACCTAGTTACTCAGGGTATGAAGAAGGCTGAGGTGCTCGATAACTTTTTTCCTCAGTCTTCACTGAGAAGTGCTCCAGCCACACCACCCAAGTCACAGAAGGCAATAGAGGGGACTGGGAGAATGAGCAACTTTCCTCTGGAGGAGGAGGTCAAGAACATCTAAGAAACCTGAAGGTGCACAAGGCAATGGGACCTGATGAGATACATCCATGGGTCCTAAGGGAACTGGTGGATGGAGTGGCAAAACTTGGTATTGTTCAGCCTATGGTTATTTGACTTGCGGAAATTTTGTCTTGAGGTGCATTATCTTTTGGCTGCTAACTTTTGTTTTTCTAAATGACACAAGATATTCAGGGTGAAGGAGGGCAAAAGGGAAGCTAATGGGTGTTTTAATGACTGCTACAGTAAGTAACTTATGGATCTGGTTATGAGAGAAGGAACCTTGCATATTGGGATCAGTAGTTCAGCCCCTGCTAAGACTAGCAGTAACCCTGTGATCCCTGCATTCTCTTTGCTTATTTCTGTGCTTCTCACAGAGAGGGAGGAATAGATTTTTCTAGGTGCCTTTTCCCTCTCTCCTGGTGGCAGATTCTGTCAGGAGCCCAAGGACCTGGCTAGGGCTGGCCAATACTCCCACGGCTAAGGTAGGATGTGGAGAGGATATGTTATTCCTGCACTAAATCCTGCACATCTGAGTCCCTTCAGAGCTAGTTTCCCTCCCTTCATTTACTGACTTTCTTTAAAAGAAATAAAAAAATTACTTTCTATTGTTAAGACAGGAAGGTGGGTATGTAGTTGTTTAGTATAGCTGAGGGATTCAGGAGTGAGTATGGGTGCTTTTAGCAAAATGAGATTCAGCAGGTCCAGAACATTAGTGCTGTCATAACACCTGTTAGAGTATTTAAGATGGAAAGTCTTGAAGCAAATGAGATGAGCCTCTTTCAAAAGGTCTCTTTGTTTTTTAAAGCTTTTGGAAGACTCTTGAGACATGAGCCCAGAAGGCTGCCCATTTAATAAATGAGAGACCAAATTTTGTTTAATATTGTCTGTTTCAGAGAAGATGCTCCTGGCAGATGCTGTTTATTGAAACAAAAGCTTGATGGGTTTTGCTAATGATGGTGTATCCTACAAAATATTTATGTTCTGGGAATACTCTGAGTTGTGATCTTTTGGTAGGAGTTTTTATTGATGCAGTCTAGTACCCCATTATGGCAAATTTGTTCTTTCTTTTGAGTTATATATATTAAACCTTTTCTCTGTCATTAGTTTTCCTGTCTTCCAAATAAGAATTAGCATTGAAGGATATTATGGTATGGGTGAAAAGACGAATCGTTACTCTTTAGAAAGGCAATTAACCTCCAAAGGCAGCTGCCAGAGAGCTGCTATTATAACATGAGCTGCACTCTTTTTCAGTTTTAGACTTTGCTGTCCTCCTCCAGCCCTCAGTGGTGTGTTGTTTATCAGCACAGTTCAGTGAAAGCAGGAAGATGGATCCCTTCAGCACAACACCTGCAAGAAGCAGGGTGACAAACTTTGGGCTCTCATCAGAGTAACACCCTGAGCTTTCCCAACAGGATGCACAGAGGGGTTGTGACCTTGGCAGTGGACCTGAGCAGGTGTTGACAACATCTAGTGATGCTGATTAACTTAGCTTGCTCAATGCAGGGGGGCTGCTCATTAACTGAAGCCCGTGTAAAGGAAATGGGAGACCCTTAGGACAAGGCCCTTAGATGAGACCTGCTGGTCTGTGTCAGGGAAAGACAGCTTTAAAGAAGGTGTGTTGGCTTTGTGCAAGAGAGAGAAATGAGAAAGAGTGTTGGACTTGCTGGAAGTTCAGGTTTGAATCCTAGTGTGAGTGTACTATAGTAGCACTGAGCGAGAAATATTTAGCCTGTCTACAGAGAGTTGTGTGCTAGTAAACAAGAAACATTGTTCCAAACAGAGATGATTAACAGTGACAGAAAAATTTAGGCACTGGGTAGAAAGCTTTATTTTGCCTTGATCACAACTACCCATTATGTCAGTAGGTTCTGATTTTGTTCAGACTAATGGCAGGTGTACACTCATACGAACATGCGACTGTGCACTGATCTCACCCTCAAGGGACTGTGGATTTATCTCTGATGCTGTCAGATTTATTTATAAAAGATGGGAGTACACTCACAAATGTTCCATTATGCTCTGTTGTTTGGAGCAGAGTGAAACCTTGTCCCAGTGGATAAGGCAAAATAGAAGGAGGTTTTCAAGGCTTTGCCTTCCCAAATCAAGTGGCTTTTAACTGAAAACATTGAAGAGTTTCTATTGGCATACATGGAAAAAGGAAAACACAGTGAGGATTTCATACAAAATGCTCTGTAAAGAATATGTCTTTTGTTGCAAGACTGGAGGAGTATTCAACTTTGTGTGACAGTGATGGCAATAAGAATTAATTCTGGAGTCTTTTGCTGCTGCTGTTGTAATGCATGTTTTCCTATTACAACAGTTTGAGTCTCTGTCATCCTTTAGTGACCAAACTTTAGTTTAGCATTTCCACTAAAAAAAGCCAGAAAGATGGTGGAGATGATCAAGAGACATGTCAAATAGGAAAGACTTGGTCATGCTTCCTGGATGTTTACCAATTAGTAAATGCCCCTGATTTTTTCCTAGATGCTTCTGTATCCTTGATATTTCTTTGCATGTGCAAGCCTAAATAGGTAATAACACAATCTCCAACACTAGAGAGAAGGATCTTGCCAATTTAGGGCAAATTTCCTGAAACTTGGAGGAGTTTCGTCCTCCTCTTCTATTCTGCTGCAGCATGTGTATTCAGACGTGGTGCCACAGTACGTCCCTTTGCCTTTCCCATCAATAATGTGGTTGGATTTTTGCACAGACAGGTATGTGAATATCTGTTTGCAGCAAAAACAAGATTCCTTTTACAAATAGCTCTGCTTACACAAGAAGCAGGGTTTTTCTCAGCAGATAGCAAGCTCTCTTTAAAGCTGAGCTCTTCAGTAAGACATCCAAATGCTGCAGGGACAGAATTAAACTCATGTTAGTATACAGACACTAGGAATGCATCTAAGCAATGCTTTCATATATGGGCAATTGGCGCTGCATGAAAACAATTGTTTCTGAACTCTGTTAGTGATTTTTATTTTACTGTTTGTTGTCTTTCAAGCATGAAATGTTGCATCTCCTGAAGCGCAATGCTCATTTGGATCCATGAGTTCCAGCCTCACAGTCAGTGGGAGTTTGTGCACTGATCTTGGCAGGCTCTGGATAAGTGTAGGCAAAGAAGAGGGGTTTTGTCACTGGAATGCTGAGCAAGCTGCACCCCCTCTCCTGTTAGTGAGAGCTCAACTCACGCAGGCATTCTCCTCAGGTCCTTGTTCCATTCCAGGTAGTAAGTGGAATTCCTGTGTACATCCTTACATCCCCATGCAATCCTTGTGTGATAGTAACGCTTTATAAACAACCCCACTTCACCAGAACAGTGCTTTTCCAAGAACTTTGAAAGTTTTTGCAGGGGAAGCATTTCCTCCCAACAAACAGTATTGTATCTCCTGACAGATGACTCTAGTAAAAGAATTGTGAATTTGTGTGGGTTTGTTTCTCTTTGCTGCCTCTGCTGCTTGAAGGATTCTCAGGAAGGTCAACTGACCTTTATTGAGCCTTGGCCATTGATGAGATGATACCCATAACGAATGTACTTCAAGCAGCCAGTGCTTCAGCATGAGTGTTTTAACAACTGACCCTATCAGTAAAAATAGGGCAAGACACAGAATATACTTGGCTTCTTTTCCTAGAGGAGAGCAGCTTCCAACTGGTGTACCAGATAGGCCATAATATATCACACATGTATGATCCAGCTAGAAGAATAATGGATCCAGTCCTTCATTTAGTTGAACACAAAACTTCTTGCACCTTAGTTTTTTTCACTGTATATATCACTTGTGTTGCTGTCTGGGCAGATGCAAAGGTTACTGATCTCCTGAGCTTGTCTAGGTTTGTTATGATCTCACTTGCCTTCAATTAAAGTACTGCATAAATGTATGGAGTGGTAAAATGAAGACTTGGGCTATAACACATACTTTTTACTTTCTGTGAAACTGGATAAGACATCATGTGCCCCACATTGACCAGAGTTTTTAATAACACTTACCTAGTGATTCCTCTGCATCATGAAATTAATGTTTTCCCAGTTAAGTAGTGATGAAATATCTAAGGCAGAGTATACACCTTGTGATGAGAATTGATTGAAAGGTGGCAACATGCTAGTCTAGGCCTTGAGTGAATGCACTGCTTCCTCACTACATTACATGTATTAATCCATTACTTTTTTTTTAAACTGAGGAAAATGGCTCATATTAAGCCAAGTATAATGCAAACATATTACTGAAGTAACACTTTGTTCACCTTCAGGTTTTTTTCACATGCGCTGTCAGGCCAGCCAAACACTGCACCATGGGCAAATATTGATGAGAAACCATAGCTCTTCACTCTTCTTTTGTTTGAGAGAACAAAAATGGTCACAGGCCCTCTGAAGGGGAAAGGCAGCTCGTGCATCAGCCCACTACCTTGTAATTTTTGTTTGCACATGTATTAAGTATGACACTTCACTTTCTTAGTATAGCATGGCTTTCTGCTCCTTGTGAGGGGTGCTTATTGCACTCATGTTTGATTATCTCCTTTGGGGGAAGCAGTTAAAGTTTTGAGATGGACTAGGTTTCTGGTTTAGTGTTGTCTAACATCTTTTAAAGGAATCATATCTTTCATTTATGTAGAGAGAGACCAGCCAAACCCACTCAAGTATCTCTATTTTCCCATCTGTACAGTACATTCAAATGTACTTCTGTTTCATGCTATATTCATAACAGACCTAAAATTAACTTGAGCTTTTGCTGTTGCACATTGTTAATGGCAGAAAGAGTTATCTGCATTGATTATCTGGGAATAAAACTCTCCTACTCCCTTTCTCCACTCCCTTCCTTTGCAGCTCTCCTGTGAACTGGGTGGCACATCAATCAGATCTTGAGGGCTGGTTTGAAATCACTCTGTGTGGGATTTTACTTTCTTTGAAAACTGAAAGAGTACTGCCTCCTCTGTGCAGAAGGTGTTGTTAAGTAATATATATATTTTTTTAATAAGATTAGTTCTTTAGCTCTAGTCTTGGGTTTCACTTGCACCCTGCTGTTGTGCAGCTGTTACACAGCTAAATGCTGTGCCCAGAGGGTGGGGACCAAGCCAGCCCATAAGCAGATGTAGTCCCAGGAAAAGGGAAGAGGGAAAAAGCAATGCACTTGAACTGGAGACTCTGAAGTGAGTTTCTTCTCATTTCTTCACCCAGGAGGTACTCAGAGTTTACTGAAGCACTTGTTCTATAAATAAACCAAGGCTAAATGCTTTAGGCAAGAGATAGAAATAAATAACTGAGGTTAAAACTTACTAGGACTCCTACGCTTCTTTGACTAAAGATGAATTTTCAAATAAAGATGTTGCCAGTATCACAAATGCATGACTTCTTATACGCTTTTGGTAAGGCAGCCATTTTGTCAAACACGGAAGGGAGGATAAAGCTGACACATTGTGCAGTAAAAGCTGTAACTTGTCCAAGAAAAGGGAGAAAGTAGAATTTAATGAAGCAAAAGTCACAGTAAATATGTCAGGAAGGGATGTACAGTAAGCAGTCACCTATGAGGTGGTATCCCTACCCCAGTGACCACACATGTGTGTTGTGTAGCTTACTCAGTTGCTAAAGGAGACTTCCATTTCAACACTCTGATCAGAATCTGTATCCTTCAGGTTGGTTTGGATGCAAACCAAAAGTACCAAGTGTTTTTTTCTGTTCTGATAGGTCAATTTAAGGTCTAAAACTCAAACACTGCAGATTTCAAAGGTGTGTTCCTATCTGGGCCATTTGTTTCTTGTCTGCTTTAAACCATCCAGTTCCTGTTTGATGTGAGCAGGCTTGACCCATGCTCTGAGTCCCTTGGCAGCCATGCTGTTGCACTAGCAGAACACCTAATTTAAAATGATACACCCAACCGAGTCTCCACACAATGCCTAGCGAGCTGCAAGAGCTTGCATGTGTGCACCTGAAAGGACTGGCTGAGCACAGTCTGATCTCCTTTTGAATGACAGTCATTTTTGCACTATTGGAGAGATCTCTATCAAAGGACAAGCTACAGCTTGTTCTGCATTCTGGGGATAGATTTTTCTGCACTGTGGACCTTAATTCTCTACTAGATATTCTTCCTCTCAGCAGCACTGCTGGGATTTTGGTGTGCTGTGGCTTGGGTGATGGTGATTTTTTTTCTGGAGGCCTGTTAATTTTTAAATTTTATGTAGGAGTCAAGTGGTTCCTCATGTGAGGGTGATGGTGATCATACGCTGACATTTGATCACTACATGCAGGTTGACTTAATGTCCTATATAATTTTAAGGGCATATAGGCTTCCAAATAATCCCTTCAGTGACCAGAGGATACACAAGAAAAGTAAGTGTTATGATAATTTTAAATACTTTATACTCAGAAAATTAGGAGCATTTATTCCTTCTTCCTAATTCAGTGCTCATTCTGAGTTAGAGATTTTAATTTTACTTGTAATTTTATTACTAGTTGCCTAATTATAGTAGCCTATTTTTATTTCTGTACCTCAGATCTAGATAAAGGCAAAATCAGAAGTTATTTGAACTCATTTGAGATTAAATAAAAGAAAGATGAGAGAGAAGATGGAGGAGGTGGAAGTATTTCAGGGTGTTATCACATATTGCCTGAGCACTTAGATTCCAAGGTGATACATACCTAAAAATGCCAAAGACAGATGTATCTGACATTATCTCGCCCTCAAAATGCTTGGTAACATTGCAAAAACCCTAAAACAATAGAGAAAAGGGAGGTTTTTTCCTTCTTTTTACACCTCCACCTGTGACAGCTACCCTTAAGAAAGCCTGCCACATCCTTTGATAAAAGTCCCATCTTCAGTTTTAAATGGGAGCCATCTATGCTGCAGCATACATTCAGAAGCACTTTCTATAAACAGTCTCTGGGGAGCCTTTAGCTCGCTGCTAGTATACAACAGCAACAGTCAGCTACCGATCAAGCTGTCCCTGTTGGAGGAGGCAGGTGGGACCCTGGCAGAGGCTGCGTTTGGCACACACAGCTCTGAGCCCAGTCCCTGCTGCCCCGGCAAGCCACTGCTGCTGTTCCATGTGGGCGCTAAGGTAGATGGTTTCATTTACACACCCAGGGAGTTCATAGCCCTTCTGCACAGGCAAATATGATTCAAGCCTATGAGGAGCTGGGTGCTGATTCCTCTTCTCTCTTTGCAAATCTGAGGCAAGACAGTGGAGGTAAATGAAGCTGCACTCTGCTCTCACAAGCAATTTTAGTGATATGTCAGATGAACTTGTGGCTCAGAAGAGAAAGAAGCAAGAACTTAAGCCAGCTCCTTGCCAGGTGCAATGCTGTGCACTCTCAGGGAACTGTGTCCCTTTGCTCCATGTGAGGATCTGTTCCCAGCTCTCCTGTGAGCAGATAGGGATCTGTTCCCTGACCTCTGCAGTGGCAGGTGTGGGAGTTCAGACGAGATAGAAGCCTGCAATGAGCCCCAGACTGTCTTCCCCAGCCACTCCTTTTGGCATGGACTTTTGTCAAGTATATTTGCTTGCAGACAATGCACTTTGTTCAGTGGTGAAAACTCCCTGAATTCTGCTGGAAGGACACAGTTTTTTTCTACTGCACATGCACTGTGTCCAGTAGAGATTGAATAAAAAAAAAAAAAAAGCCATCCGGGGTAAATTTGCTAAATCGTTCAGTCAGGAGGGAATGAAAGATTCTGCATCCCACTGTTTGCTTTTCTGCACTGAAGGATCTCACCGGGTCTGCAACACAGGAAAAAGGCAGTGATGGACAGAGGCAGGAATGTAAGCACAAAGGAACAAGGATCTCTTTGTGGCTGCTGGCTGCACGGTATGAGGAGAAACAGTGAGTAGCAAGAACCTCTCCTTTGAGACAGAAATACTTTAAAAACGTTTTTCTGAAAGGGGATGCCTAGTATAGTCTTGGCAGGGGCGGCGGGAGGAACACAAAAAATCCCTGACAATAGAGCCTGCTGCAATGGTGAACTCGAGAGTGCCACCCAGAGCACCTTTTGGCATAGTATAAGATGCACTGTGTGGATCTGGAAAGTGGGAAGATTAATGCAAATGATCTTTCTGCACGTAAAGCAGCCAGAGACAGCATGATGGATCATTACTGAATACGTTTCTGGCCACGCATAACTGTGCTGTGATCTTCCTTGTTGAAGTATTAGCACCATCTCTCTCCCAGACTGGGATCACTTGCATTGGAAGAAGGCTACTGCCAGCTATAGTAAAATGTTAAAATGGCATCAGCACATCCTAGAGCAGACCAGCATGATGAATCAGACAACTGGCTGTATGTAGGGTCTGGAAAATACGTGTCTGTTTAGATTTTGATAGGCATGTGTTCTGTTTCTCTTTAATGCATTGTGGTTATTTCTGCATTGTCTGATGTCTGGTTTGCATCATTGTGCAAAACAGCAGAGGAGAATTGTTTTTTCATTTAGTTTCTTGCCATTTCTATTTGACATTTAATCAGATAAATATTGTGCAGTGTATTTACTGATGGAGGGTCAAATAATCCTTAACACAGAGGGTATGGCTATGTCACACAAAGATTTTGTGAAGAGTACAGAAGGAGGAAAAAAATATCTCTTGCTTACAAATGAAAATCAAATTCAAAGGGGCTGTGTGTGCTGGGCTATTCTGCTGTCCTGAGATACAACTTCTGAGGGACAGACAGGTGGTCTTGGTCTGCACAGCTGAGCTGCAGATCTCCTGGGGACACAGTTTATGCCACTGCCCTTCGCGTTGGTTAGAAGAGATTTATTGCTGGCTTGTCAGTGTGGATCATTACCCGCCTTTACCTCTGTGGGGTGTCAGCTACTTCAAAGAATCTATAATTTATCCCCTGCATTAAACAACTCTTAACTGCATATGGTACTTTTAAACACTTAGGTGCCTTTCACTTCTTAATAAGTACGAGTGAGAAATGCAGAAACTGTCAGAAAATGTATTCTTCTCTCTTCCCTTCCCCAGTTCAGTAAAGAAAAACTGGAAATTTGAGGAAACATTTAAATTGAACCTAGGTTCAGAATTTTTCTCAGAAATGAATAGAGAAAAAGATTTTGAAGCAAGGTTTAAAATGGCAATATTACTCAGATCCCAGAAGCATTTCAACAGTCTTTATTTCAACACTTATCATATTGGCAATTGATCTTGAGATATATATATATAAGTACAGATACATCCGCAAACAGTCTTCAATTTATATTTAGCATTACTGTTGGTCTTTAATACTGGGCTGTGCTAATTGAATTGTAATGAACAAATATACATCATTTAGTTTCCAAGCTTCTTCATCTAGAAATGTGAGGTTTTATTCTGTATTATTTCTCTATTTACATACTGTTACTGGGCCCTCTGAGTATAACCTTCAAGATTATTGATGCTTTCTATTTTCAGCATTTTAATTTCTGTCCTTAAAAAGAGATGTCAACAGATGAAAAGTGCACTTTAATGCCTTATTATGCTGCTCAGCTCCATCTCTAATACCACAAATATTTGTCATTTCAAAATTAAAGAATTCACAGCATAAATATACCTCCTGGTATTTTTATGTAACAAATAAATTAGGAAAGTAATATATTTTTCATTCTCAAAGATATAAATATAGTTTATTTTGGATCAGCACATAGCTAGTATAGGTATATAATTTTTTTCAGTGTTTCCATTTTTTTCTTTAAGTTGTCTGGAATTGTCTTGTTCAAATTTGCGCAGAACTCAATACAAAACGACATGTTAATGGAAAGCAGCTGGTTGCCTGTAGACAGGAAAAGCTCAGGTTTTTTCTGACCTCAAAATATTTGCTTGTCATATGAGTCACAGAAAAGGCAACCATTTGGCTCAGCTCTTGTTTTGGCTCCTGTTTCTCTGAGCTGTTCAGCGAGGCACACAGAGCTCCCCTCTGTGCCCCAGTGGCACTGCAATATGTTCGGAGGGGCTGGAAATTTCATGGCATGAATTGTTGCCACGATGAGCAGTGTATGGCTTTGGCTTTGCTTAGCCTGAAAGTAGAGCCCTGAAGAATAACTGCAGGCAGTTTTCATGGGACAGATTTTCCACAGTTGCTCTTAAGATTTTGCCAGTGCCAGACCATGGTGTGTCAGGAGAGGCCAATCTCTGCTCCTTCACTGCAGCTACACCTTCCTAACAAGCACTAGGTTGGGATCTCCTTGCTGAGGAGAGTCAGCAAAGTAAGCCCAACTCATTCAAAGAAAATCTTCCAGCAGGATTAGTTGTACCTGTGAGATTACACACCTGTGATAGTTGTTCCTTTTTAAGCTAATTCTTAAAAGGGTTCTGAGATGTAGTTGCTTGCTGAGCAGTTCCCATTTGCAGCCTGAACCACAAGGGCTAGCACCAGAAACAACTCTGTGGCCCATAGCCTAAAGTCTGCTTGTGCTGAGTCCTGTTAAAAAATGCATGGATGTAGGCAACTTCTCTGTAGTTGCAATGGTTTTCCTGCCTCTGGGTCACTAGAAGGGAAAAGCAGCTTCTCTTTCAAAAGCTGTGCAATCTGCTCCTACAGCTGAGTGAAGCTGAGGAGAGGTGGAAGCCAAAGAGTTCACATCAGGTGCCCAAAGTCATGGGGAGGCCCTGAAATACTCCAGGAGATTGGAAAGCCCAGAGAAAAAGCCAAGAGCCGTGATAGCAATGTCTGTGTTGAGAGGGCAGGAAAAGCATACAGGGAGTGTCTGTCTCCATCTGAGAGGGTTCAGGACAGATGGGTGTCTTTGTGGTTCTTTTTCCATCCCCTGCTAAGTGCATGATCCCGCTACGTTGCTGTAGAACAGTTGCCAACAGGAACATCAGACGGGGCGAGGGGGAGGGAAATGGAAATGCAAACCTGTTCCATTTAGGAACATCTGCATTTCCCTCGATCACAGTGTTTTTCTTTTTTCTGATGGTAACATTCCACTGAGGCCTCCTTGGGCCACTTAACTGTTTAAAAGCAATCCTGAATGTGTATCCTGGTGGATTGCATGCAGAGTATCCTAAAAAGCTACAACTTGTTGGCCTGCCAATGTGATGTTGTGTTTAGGCAGGTTGTTGTTCCTTTTCTTGAGATGCAGGAGGTGTCTAGTGCTGGCAACTGAAAGATGCTCTTTGATGTACTGGAATTTTAAAGGTTAACACAATTGCTGAGGATTGCACGGGACATATGTGAGAACTGCAGAGTACTGTCCTGTGCTCTTTACACAGAAAAACAGGAAGAAATGTGTAGGACTAAAGCAAGCTCAAATCAGTGATGAAACCCTCTACACCCCTCAGTTTGAATTCAGAGGTTTGATCTCTGAGCCTCCTCTGTGCTAGCTTGTATTCTCTGAAGTTTTCCATTAGCAATATCCATAGGTAAATTGAGATTTCTGTCTGGTTTTTTACACTGAAGGGATTTCTGGGAAGCTTTCTGGTTTAATACTGGAGAATGATAATAGAGCTACATTAGTTTTTAACTATGGTGTCTACAAGAACAGCATCTGACACAGCTGTAAGAGGACTGACTGACTTTCATATTTAATCGAGGTGAACAATAAGACTCTTCTTGTTGCAGAAGTGTTCACCTGTAATTATTATAGATAAGTCATAAGAAAGTATTTCCGGCAGCACATAAATCTTAGTCAGAAGGGAATAAATTATAGTTACCTGAAAGCCAAACTCAATTTCCAGTTTTAGTGCAACTGGAAAATTCTTAACTTCTCAGCTGAGAGATTTCCATGCCCCTAAAGTGTTTCCCTTTGGGACTTCAGGGGTTTTCATCATTTTTCCTCTTTTCTGTCATCTACCTCTTAGGCACAGTCCATTTTTCCTCCAGAGGATTTTTTTAAGACAATGCACTGAGGAATTAGTTCATGCAAGTCATCCCTGAGCACAACCAAAAAGCCTTGAAAGTGATGAAATGCATTTATGTCATCTGTGAATGCATTGATATTTATCCCTATTATCCTTCATATTTTCAATTCAAGCAGCACATAATTTATCACCACTGTTGCCAAATGCTGCATGTAATTGTGTTTAGTAGAAAGCTTGGTGGGAGAGAGGGGAGAACAGAAGGGCGGAGATAAACATTCATTTTTTTCCCAGGAGAAGTGCAGAGCAGCCCTTGCTTTGAATTTGGTGGCCATCTACTCCTTTCAAGCACTCCCATGGCACTATGGTGTAGGATTTGAGCAGCATATCAAACTTAAGAATGTAGTTCAGCAAGGGCAACACAGGTAAATGTCTTACTGGAACAATGCAGAGCATGAGACCGGAGACATTGTGATAATTAAGTCACACACTTAGAGAACACACCCATAAAGGATGGCTATGAAGGTAAGAGAACGCAAAGAGCCTGTGGATAAGGGCCTCTATTTTATTCCCCAAGTTAAGGCTCTTGCAGTGAGTGTGATAGCTGGTTCTGCTGTGGCTTCTCTCCATTTCTCTTTTCATCATGACATTCTGGTATGTTGATTTTTGACAGAACACTCTTTTGTGCTTATGTCTTTGTCAAAGACACACAGCTACATTTTCACCAAGCTTCTTTGCTTCTCTTAGACCTAAAAAAATGTCATTGGAAACATTTAGATCTTCCTGCTAGCTGTTACCTCACAGTCTGGGGGAGCTGCAGTACAGGGGGGGTGTTGTGAAGTGACAGACACCTAGATGGATTTCACTGCATCTGGTAAGCCTGGCTAGGTTTTCATTTTCCTGCTCACTTAGAGCAACACTGAAGGAGTACACCGCTGTTGGAAGGAATAGTCTGCAGTGTGGGGCAGCCTAAATGTAATATGGAAAGAAATCCTTTTTATTTCCCTTGCTATTCTTGTGACCAGGAATGGAGATCTGAGAACTGAAATAAAACTCTGTGTTCTCCCAAGGTGCTTAGCTTATGGGAAAAATGAATGTTAGGACCTGGAATCTCAGCACCTTATGAACTTTCACATTAAGCCTAGTCTTTCAGTGTGATATGTTTAAAAAGAGGAGTTTACTTTACTTTGATTTGATTCCCCGTGGAAGAATGCTGGTCCCTCTCCATGGAGCAGTGCTGTGGTACAACTCCATTTTCAGAAACTTGTAGGGCTTTGCCTTTTCCCCTGTTGAATGCTGAGTCTGTACTGTGAACCTTGGCTGGCATTGCCTACTTGAACAGGGTGAAACAAGGCAACAACGGGGCTGGTCATAGGTACAGGAAGACTGGACCAGAGAGCCCCCTCAAGGTACATCGAGCAATAAGCACCGGCTCCTACCAACTACATAACTCTCCCATGCCCTCTCTCAACCAGCCGCCTGGGGAAAAGCTGTTCCTGCTGTGATGAAACCATGCCCCATGCATGGACTGACTGTGAATGAGAAGTCTTGTGCTGTAGCTCCACACTTGAAAAAAGGGAAAAAGTAAATGGTCTGCTCTGGCGTGTCAGCTGTTTGGGAACATTAACAGTGAGGAGTGCTGGTCTTAGACAGAACAGGAGATGTGTGGAATTTGAGCAAAAAATGTTGCCAGAGTGGTGGTTCAACATGAGCCCTTCCTGTGCCAAAAGAGCAGCTTGTCCCCTGTTAATAGAGCAGAAATTTCTGTGCCTCTCTAGAACATTAACAGCAGTTTGCCTCTGGTTTTTTTGCATAAAATAGATTGAGCTTTAGCTGTGCTCCTATCAGACACATTGTCTTTGCCTTTTTTTTTTCCTTTCAAATAATCATCAGACATTCTCATCAGTTTTGTCCTACAAGCAAAGCTTTAAAAAACCCCAAAGAGTTCACTGAACAGTTGCTTTCCTTTCAGCATCTGTAGCTGTTTAGTATTTTGCCTGCCTGTCTGTTCAGGTACACAGGGGAGACAGAGCTGCTCTCTCCAGTTTGTATCAAGACAAGCAGAACTGGAGCAACAGGGGAAAGAGGACGAACTGCCACAGCAATGCCAAAATTTCTGGCTCATGTTCTTGAGCTCTGCTGTTCATGTGTCAAAATTGGAAATGTAACTAGGTGAACAATCCTCAGGCTGTAAAATTCATAAGTGTTTGGGTTTCAGCCAGATCTTTACTGGGGATTTTGTGGGTCCAGTTTTAATTCTCCCTTCCATTTGACATGGACCTCATGTAGTTCATGCAGTCCTGGAGGTGTGAAACCAGACAAGGCTTTTTGTTATTGCTATTTTATTTATTAATTTAAGTGCTGCAGTGACCTGTTACTTTCCTTATGAGATCAGAATTTTAAAAATATTTAAAGCAAACTGACATGTAAAGGAACTTTGCATGTAGCTCTTGAGACTTTATATTTACTGCCTCAAACTTAAATGGACTTAAACCTGTTAAAACAAAACAAAATCCTGATACTCTCTGTTGTAATATGAACACCTGCTATGATGAGGTCAAACATCAATGACCTCAGTGGCAGAGATTTCTTTAAGCCATTTTGCAAATAGTGAATGTTTCTTTCACAGACAAATTGATTTCTAGATTAAATTTCTGTTTAAGAACACCATCTAAAGTCAAATTGCTGCAGTGCCACTACAGAACTTGTCTCACAAGCTGAATCCTGTGCTGGATTTAGTATCTCCTATTACTTTTAGCCTAATACCTCATGGCAAACTCTTCAGGCATAGCCACTAATGGATTCAAGAGATTTCATGCCAGGAACTTATTTATCTCACTTCTGTGGACCCACAGGGTGGAAAGACGGAGAAGGCAGCTGTAGTACAGGGTACTGACAGCATGTCCTGCTGGTGTGTACTGAGAATTATATTGAAACCATACACCTAACTATTTTTATGCATCTAAATCCTCTGCAAGAACTTACTCTTTAGTTTTCTCAAAATATGTCTTTTCTTCTATGGTGAAACTGTACCAGGATGAAAATAAATCTTCCTTGGACAGTGGTGGGAATTTGCCCACCTGAATTGAGGTCCTGGTCATGCTGTAGGCTTTTTGTGTGATTTTGGAGAAATATTTCAATATTCATGATCTACCAGTGACATTCTATTAATGTGCATTTTGCTCTCCCTCATTCTGCTTACAGTGTAAATATGTAGAAAACTGTCATTAATTCTTCAGGGCCAGTAACCTGGATTTAGCCTTGCAGAAGTTGCTGTCATACCTGGTGATAAAGTATGAAGATTACATCTAGCTGTGGTCATCTTAAATATAAAAGCATTATCAGCTCTTGAAGTCTGAACTACAAGTAATTTCCATGGGGTGGAAAATACTGCCTACTTTTACTGCTCCTTGTATAGAAAAAAATGATAATAAGAACAAGGATTTGGCGGTAGTAGGTGAAGTTTCTTAGAATTTTTTTTACCTAAATCATTGACTTCTCTGCAGTAATCAGACACTGCTCAGTTGGTTTTTGCTTGTGCCTTTTTTTTTAATTATTAGAAAATGCATTGCTGTGGTGGTGGCTTTTTAAATCACAGCTGTGCCAGCCCTTGCTCCACTACCCACCCCCCTATTCACTTAGTAGTGGGTCAGAATTTGCTGCAGTGCATTCTGATAGCCTTAGTGCTTGTCCTTTAAAAAGTTCTATGGATAAACAGAGATTTTGAGAAAGATGACAGAATCCAAAGAGGATGAAAAATCATCCCAGTTTTCCCTAGGGAAATAATATCCTTGATATAGAGGTTGTGTTACTTAGTTTTACTCCTGTATTATTTTGTGGTCTCTTTTTTCCCCTTCTCAGAAAGGCACAAGGATATCACCAGGCACAATATCAGCACATAAACCACAAAGCACCCTAAAATGTATCCCCCTGCATGCCAGGACAGAAGAGTGAAATACTGCAGCTTTCTGTGAGAGTCCATTTTGTACCACTGGATTACAACAGAAGTGTCACATATAAAATTTACTCTTATTTGCTGACCTAGAAAGACAGATGAATAATGTAAGATTGTCATAAAAAAGAAAACTAGCTCAAAATTTATTCTTTAAAATAACACAATACTATTAATTCCTTCCTGTCTAGTTCCTCCTTCTTGACCAGCTCCCTAGCAATCACTTCTAAATTTCAAGTTTGCATTTCTGCCACCTTGGCATGCCTTATAGAAACAAAGCTTTTCAATAATATATGTGCTGTGCCTGCTCTGAAAGCATATTTTGGAAGGGCTTTTCTAACTCAAACTGGTATCCACTTTCAGAGATTACTTTCTATTACTATTTCGTTTCAACACAGCCTGAGAGAAGCCGCTGTCCAAGGTTCTGGAGAGCAGTGCCACGCAGGCAGCGGCTTCCTGCAGGAATTTAGGGCCCATCAAGGAGCCAAAGAAGCAACCCTAAAAATTCAAATCCTGTGTGCAAAAGAGCAAAGTTTCTCACTTTACTGCACTGCCAGTGAGGTTCAGTGCTGTGGCTCCTCAGGGTCTTCTCCTGGGGATTCAGGAACTTGCTATTACATCTCAGATGATGCTGATTACCATTGAGAGCAGGTCTTAACAGTAAGGGCTGTTAGGACCTACACTGAGAACATTTCATTCCATGTGGAGGGTTTGGTTGGTTTTGGGTTTGGTTGTTGTTTTTTTTTAAGAAACAGCAGGCCCCTACTGATTTCTGCCAAGCCCAGGCTAGAGTGTGGGGCTAAAAGTATTGGTAGCTGAGAAATCAGTAACTAAGTGGTCTTTGCTTTTCTTTTACAAGGAGCATATTCACAGATATCAGTCCTGGTGAGAAGGTTCTTAATATTTCCTCTGATTTGCTGAAACACAGAAGATATACATGACACAATTTTCTTGGGTTCAAGTAATCTGAAATTACTATGTGCTTACTAGTTCTAACTGGAATGAGTACAGAGTGTCCCTGAATTTATGCATGTCATTCTGTGAGTAATTTTACAGAAAGCCATGTAACAGGGTGAATACTTTCTAGGAATTTAAAACTAAGAAACATAGACTATATTTTTTAAAAATTAAAATTAAACAAAAGTTGTCTGTTCCTTCAATTTGTTTCAGAAAGCCAACCAAAGTTAAGAATTGTTGATGCATGAAACGCTGGTAGTTTAAATGTGTATTTTTCTTCTAGTATGGAAAAACGCAAGTGGAAAAGAACCTTCAAAAGGATGAGAGTTTCTTTAGTAAAACTTACTTAAGAATGCAAATTCTTTCTTCTTTTGAGGTTTGGGTGGGGTTTTTTCCAATTAGATTGCTTTTACTGGTTCACCACAGTGACTGTGCACTAACACAAATGGATGATACACCAAATGACAATTTTTTATTTACAAAATATTATGGGTAGATGTTAGAAAAATACTTCCCATTTTCAAGGGGTTTTTTTTCTTTGCATAGTGGCAAAATAGCTTGATATTTCATAAGAGAGAACTGTGACTATTTTTCAGTGTTTTAACATAAAATGATACAAGCTGCATTACAAAACAACTTTCCATAAAAATTTAAAGAAAGGGGTGGAAAGCAGTGCTGTGTTTCAACCTCAGGTTAAAACCCAGCATTTTATCATTAGGAAAACAACAGTAAAAATGTAGGCCCACTGTCAATTCTCAGGGTCAGCAATCACTGTGAGTAGTTTTTTGATTGTATGTTTCCTTACTCTATCAAATTGATGCATTTGAATAGTTAGTTGTGCTCCTTTGATCTCCTTCCTCTATTCAGCTCACGTATCTGTCTGTATTTCCTACCATTGGCACATAATGAGGAATTCTTTATTGATAATCAGATCTTTCATTTTGTAGCCACTGTAAACCTGCTTTATTGCATACATTTGTCGATAAACTACAAGAATGTGATTTATTTCAGTACACCTAAAGCCAACTTCACAAACAGAATTGACTTGCAAAATTATGTTCATCTGCTTTGCAGGATTGTTCCTCTCAGACACTGTTCTCATTTTGACAAGTCTGAAGAACAAAACCAAAGCTAACAAAGTGGCTGTAGCAGCCCCTCCATGTGTGACTATCCTTGTAAAGTATCAGTGGTTCATGTTTTCACACTTGTGTTTTAGCCCTTACACAGATGCATTCTCTTGTTGCATACCTGCCTCAAAATTCCTCTGTTTCTCCATATTGTCACCAAATTTTTGAATGTTCACAATGCATTAGCACATTTTACGTTGCAAGGGTGTGTCTATGATCTGTGGGTAATAAAATGGGATTAACTGACTAAACATTTGGGGAGCTTGCTATGGCTGGAACACGTGCATGAAGAATGAGAGAAAGGGAGACCAAATGCAGCAAAAATTAATTTTGACCTCTTGCTTATTTTCCTAAGCACACTGACATCTATCTTTACAGTAATGTTGGCTCCACTTACAGAGGATTCTGTTGTTAACTATAATGCCATACAGTGAGTTTCCTGCTTATCACAGCTGCCACATTACTGAAGTTTCTTGGCATATAAAGCTGTCAGCTTGCTATATGGCACCAGTCCCATGTCAGGCAGCTGCCACCCCCATATTCATAACCCATCTTGAATCAGTCTGAAGGCAGCTTGCCTAAGGGGACATTCAGAAAGTCCTAAAATACCCAGCTTTTCTTATCTAAAAAGTAGCTTCTGCAACTTATAGGTCGCACCTTAGTATGTCTATTTAAGAGGAGGTTGGGGGGCCTTTTTTTTTTCTCCCCTTCCTTCCTCTTCTAACATATCTCAAGTTTGCAGCAAAATCTGTATTTCACCAGGCATGCATATACCCACTGCACATCCAATCTTTGACTGTCTGTGTGGATGCTGTTAACATTATTTATACATTACCAGACACGGGCTGGAAGCAGCAAGATAAAAGCTGTATTTTATGAGTGCTTCCAGAAGCACTACCCTCAGTTGCATAATTACCTGTGGCATCTGCTGGGAGATGTGTGTTATGAAATGGTGTGAGCTAATAATTTGCATACAGCTATTACTCTGTTTCCCCCTTTTTGTCAACTGACCATGGCATGCTCAACAGTCTCTTCTTCCTCGCATAGAGAAGGATGTTAACTCTGCTTTCTTCTGAATCAGGGCACCTGATAAGTAGTACCTGTGAAAGGAAAGGAAGCAGATGAAGGTGTCCCACACTACTTGTGTCTGTGTGTGCATGGGGATACACATCTGTAAGAGAGAGGCTGCACAGCAACACGTGGTATGTGCCTGTGTGTGCAAGGAAGGGAGAAACAGGTTGCTTGTATGCTGCAGGCTTCCTGTGGGCCTCCTGCAGTATTAGGAAGAATTGCACCTTTTCAGCCAAGCATATACCTCTAATTAATGACGAGGAAGGCCATACTGCCTAATTAGGGTTTCCCTGCTGACCCTGCAGGATGTTACTTATGTACCTCATCAAATCTACATTCATTTAGTCTACAAAACATCACTCACTATTAACTTTTAGTTTTGCCTCATGTTTCTGCTGCCTGCCTTTCTTTTCTCAGTACCATCTTTTCTTGCCTCTCTCCATAAATGCAATACCAGACAACATCTATTTCTTCCAGTCTTCTAAAGAAAGCATTAGCTCAAACTGGATGCATTCAGTACATGCATCCTTATTTTTGCAGCAGATGGGAGAACAAGATTTGGATTTGAGAGTTGGAAATGCTTTCTGACAGTGAAGATGCTGACTATGCGATCTCACCATGACTGAAAGGCTTTAAGGAATACTTTGGATTATTTTTCACCAAAAATACTATAAGGTGTAGTTGAGGTTTGGAAGCAGGAACGTAAACCTGATGATCTTTAAAGATCCTTTGCACCATCATTATCTTTCAATTCTGGTACAATTAATACTGCAGGTCCAACTCACTGCCTGCCACTGTTTCCAGTTAGGAAGTTTTTGTGGGCAGGGGGAGTAAATATAAAAGGAATTAATGTAGCTGGTAAATTTTGGTAGTGATACCTTTAGGTACCTCCAGGCATCAGCTAAGGTGCTAAGCTGTACCTTGGCTTGAGCACACAGTTCTGCTTCTCTGAGAGCCCTTCAGCAATCAGAGCTGTCCATGTCTGAGCCTTCATGACTCCTGTTAAGAAGCTGTTTCACTAGTGGCTTTGCAACGGCAGTGCAGGGCACACAGCTCTCATATCATCTCATCTGCCCTTCAGAGAGGAAATCTATAGTATTTTAGAATACAATAAGGCCTAGTATAAGTTCTTCTAGTATAGGATGGT
Source organism: Sakesphorus luctuosus (assembly GCA_013396695.1). NCBI lineage: Eukaryota > Metazoa > Chordata > Aves > Passeriformes > Thamnophilidae > Sakesphorus > Sakesphorus luctuosus. The sequence continues at coordinate 1,198,739 of VWZD01008768.1, forward strand.
GGTGTCTCACTTTTAAAGTTCTGTTCTTTATACAGAACTAAAGTATGCACTCAAGGGAAGTGTATCACCAAATCTGATTTGCTGGAGAGCAGTTAGCTGGAATGCCAGCAGCTTTGCCCCTGCAGGCTGCATCAGCTGGCACTGCAAAGGGGCACTGGTGACTGCAGGGACAAGATGTTGATCTGCCTGTGTCCACAACCCCTCTGTGCCACTGGCTGTGGTTCTGTGCTTTGCTGTCTGCTTAAAACTCTGCTCAATGCTTCAATGTTTCCCCAACTGGTGAGTCTCACTGTAAGTGCTGAAGAGTTTCTAGATTGGAATCAATAGTTGCTATTGCTGTTTCTGCCAAGACTTTAACCTTTTTTTAAGCAGTTGTGCACAACGTTAATGAGTCTCTGCAAATAGAAGTCTGTATTAAATTGGCACTGGAGTTTGTGCCCTGGAGTTTGTTCAGACACTAAACACAGCTGAAGGGAAACTGAGTTTTATTCTAAAATGTTAAGTACCCAGAATTTCCTCCCTTCTTCAGCACTGCACAGCAAGTCATCCCTCCTAAATGACCCTGTTAGTTTGAGTTAGAGACATTTAGCGTTATGACTCAGCCATCACAGGCTGTGTCTTGCTAATTCCGCTCTCATCTTCCCTTCCATTCTGAGGGCAGCTGACGGATGCAGTGATGGGGCTGAGTGAAATGTTAAAAGATGCTCTCAACATGCCATGAGCTCTACTGGAACTAGCATTTTATCTGCCAGGGTTTTGAGCTAAACTTATAGACCACATGCATATTCACTGTAGCATATACACACTTCACACATATAAACTTATGTTCAGTATCCCAGTCTTTATGGTATTTCTAATAATTGCTCAGGTTACTGAGCAAGATGCCTAAAATGATAATTTTCTTTAAGCATTCTTCATACAAAAGGTTTGTTGTTTAATAAGCACTTACACGTTAAATCTTGAATAGCATTTCAAGGCTTTCTTGCCATGTCATCCGATTATAGCTCTGTTTGCTTCACAGACAGAATATGCAAATACCCTTAATATGTCTTTAAAAAGAAATGAGACATTATCAGAATTTTTGCTGGTTTTCTTCTCTGCTACATCCTAGACAAAAGCCATCCTCAAATCTTTTCTCTCGTCTGACTGGTATCAGCTGGACTGACAAAGTAAAACCATCAAGATCAGAAATAATTATGAAAGCATAAAGGAAATCTGAAATGTGCATGCTCTCTGGAAGAAAGACAAAGCACATTTTCCAGATCACTGACACAAGTGAGCATATTCCATGTAGGTTTTGTTAAAAGATATTTAAGAAAAAGAATCCTTCATCTTGTCAATTGGTTAGAAGGAATCAGAAGGATTCAAGTCTGAAAGTGGGACATGAGACATGGATGTGGATTTTTACATGCAGAGCAATTTAAAAGATTTTGCAGGATAGAAAAACAAGATGTGACAGGTCTGATCCTCTGTTGGCTTCTGAAGGCACTTTGGGAAGTGCCACAACAGAATACTGAGAGGACAGGCTCTGCTGGGTGAAATGAACTGGGGTAAATGTTTCCAAGGGTAGAGCAGAGGGAGGCATGGATCTTCCAGCCTCAGAGTTGGAAGGATTTGCTTCTGCATCCATAGACTTGTAAGACTTTTTCAGTACTGCCTTCATAAACACTGGGGTCTTTCTGGTGGGGTGCTGCTAGCTTTTGGCTTCTTCCACCTTCCCTAGAAAGATGAAGAGGAAGGAACATGACAATCCTAAGTAGTGGTGCTGGGAAAATAGTGATTCCATTGCTCTGCATTGTGTTAGCAAAGACTAGAGCTGCTGGCCATCAACCTTGGGACTTCTGGACTCTGTGCTTGGGACCCATCTAGCAGAAAGCTTTCCTCAATAACTGGACTATACAGCACACCTTTTAGGAAAGGTATCAGATTGGAGAGCCAGAGTGGCCTTCAGATGCCACATTCCTGACTGCTGAGGAGACTGCCTGAAGGAGCCAGAGGTGTGGGATCAGCTCTGGAACCTCCTGTTTGCCAGGGACTGAGCTGAGTAGCAGCTCTGCCCTGAGTGTTTTTTGCATGTGTTACCTGCTTGGAGAGAGCAGCAGCCTGGCAGTGCTGCATAAACAGATGTGAGTGTTTGCTGATTGTGTTCACATCACTGAGTGGGTGAAGAGCAAGTCTTCATCTGTTCCAAGGACACAAGAGACTTCTGAGTCTGTGGAAACACAGGTTTATAAAACCATCAGTGTAAAAGCGGACAGTTTAATTTCTTTTAATGCAACTAGATAGGTGGGGAGATTAAATTATGGTCCAGTTATTCTCTTGCCATCTAAATCCCAATATGTTAAAAACATCTTTTGGTGACTTAAAAGTGGGTCTAGACTTTCAGTAAAATATTGATACAATTTTTCATTTCATTATGTTTCAAGGTTTCTGCATCAACAAGTTGGGTTGTTTTTTGTATTTGTTACCTAAGACTTATTCCAAGAAAAGAGCATTTGGCAGTGGTATGTGTTTGAACCTACTTGTTTTTCAAAGATTTTTTTTACCTTGCGCTTCTTCTGAGGCTAATCTGCCAAATAGCACAGCCTGTGCTTTTTCTTGGTTTAGAAACAGAGTAAAAAGTTTCCTCTGAAGACCATTAGAGGTTAGATCTCTGCCCCTAGATTTGATTTGCTGAATTTCACTTGTACAGAAGGCAGGAGCTTCAGTACACTTGGCAGACAATGATATTGTCATTAACAGCTCAAAATAAGCAGTTATCTGATAACACTGATAAATGTCTGCCTTCTGGGGAGGGAGCATGTATTTAAGAGGCATTACCTGAGCTGAATTACAAGGGGGGTAAGGACACCCAGGGCTTTGTGTGAGTGGAACAGAAGGGCAGACAGCATCTCAAACTTGCTGCCTGGGGTTTATGCTGCTTCACTGTAGTGTGTTACAATAATCATAGGAATATTTCCATGCTGCTTGCAAACTGTTGTAAGGGGTACAAATGGGAAGGGGAAAAAGATGCACATTAGTAATGCTTTTATCCTGTGTTTATTATTTTGTATATTTAGACGTATGGGTTTTTTGGAAGCTCAGTACAGGTGGCTCTTGCAAGAGAAATTGCGAACACCTGCATGTCGGCAATTTCTCAAAGCAATCAACATACCAATCCCAGGTTATGTTTTGCTTTAGTGAGATGTTGGCATAGGGTCATATCTGAGTCCAAGTATAGGTCTGGAACTTCCCTAAACTTCAGAGACAATTAAATCTGAAATTTGCTTTTCATCATTCTGCACTATTTACTATTTTTTTGCAGCTATACTGCCAGGACACCATGGCTGGTAGAGAGCAGGATGGCCCATTGGCCTGACTCCACACAGCAGTTACTAGTCCTGAAAATAAAGAGCACTAACACTTCAAATTATCTCTTGAAATTTGTCCTCTCCTGCTGATAGCAGATGTTGACCAAAACCAAAATTCTAAACTCGTAAAACAGAGCTCTGTATCTCATTTGTGTGATGAGACAGGCTATGCATTCAGGTTTAGACTGCTCTCACATTTGTGGCATGTTTTAGATACATATTTTTGATGGGATTGTGACTTGGCAGCCAGTGCTATCTGAAAACCTATGTGAGAACAAGATTTAATGCTTTTTCATTTTTTTATATGTTTACAAGAGTAGTTGTTCTTCTTTAATAAAATAAAAGGTTCCCTTTTGCTTCAGGATTCACCTGTATAGATATTGAAACCCAGCAAGTTAGTAAAATAGTCTGGGGAAAGGCAGGTTATTTAATTTCATTGTGACATCTTACATAGTTTTCTGTCTCTGAGGCTGCTGGGTATTGCGTGTAAAAATGGTATCTCTTCAGGTCTTTCTCCCATTCTAATGCTTCATTTGTATTGTGGGGATTTTTCCAGCTTTGCTAAAGAATTAGTCATCTAGTTGAGAAAGTTCATTTAAAAGCTCTGACCTTACCAGAAGAATATTCCATTCTTCAGATGCTAAAAATCCTACATATCTTCTGTCACTAAATATCTTGGATTATTTTTGGGCAGAGTAGGATGATGGGTTTTGTGGTTTGAACAAAACAAGGAATTCAAATAGTTAACAGAGTTTCTTTTTGTATTTTGCCCTACAGAGAGTTTTGTTATCAGCAGAGACAAACATAATTCTTGTGCAGTGCCATTCTCTGATTCTGAGAGGGCTTACGCATATGATTAGATTTCAGTGGAGGAGATCGTGTATAAATTTAAGCAAGAATTTGTTACAGGACTGGAACTATTGTGAATAAGATGCATAGTACCTCTGGGATCTTTTGATGAAAGGTGTTGTTATCTGTATCACTCATATCAGCTACATTGCTTTTACATGACTGCTGTGGTTGTAGTCAATTCATTTTCTAATGTTTGGAATAAAAGATACAAACCCTGGATGGCTTGAAAAGAGAATCAACATATCACAGGCTCTGCATGTAGATTCTTCCCTGGCACAGCTGGCTGACAGGTATTTCCTGGAGTTAAAGGTCACACATTTTTTTGTGTGCCAGGCTACACTTTGCACTCAGATCAGGTATCTTTGACACTGGTATTTACACACTGCTTAAAAGTTCTTCCTGCTGACTGTTGGGGAGCTCAGAATTAGCCAGCTGGCTAAAATCACAGGACCTGACTTTTCTTTTGTGCTGCCCACCACTGCTGGCTATTGTTAGATTTGACAGAATTGTCCAAGTGTTTATAAGTAGCCCATGATTTGTTGCCAGAGCAGGGACGCTGTGGATAGGCTTGAACAACACCATCTGAATAAAAAAGCATCTCCTGCTTTCCTTGGGAGGTAGTGCAAAAATAATGATTTGTTTTCTCTTCATGCATTACAGAGATGGAAAGGAGAGCTGCTTGCAGTTCTTTTCTCACTGGAGGATTCAAACTCATCATCCTTCTGAGAGCCCAAGGCTGAGGCTCTCACTTGCCTCAGCCTGTGACCCCTGTTATGTTCTGTGGGCTGAACATCACAGTCAGTAAGATCATTGAGATGGGCTTAAGCTTCTTAACATTCCTTGAAAGTGCACCCCAGAGTCATAGAGTCTTTTCCTTTGTGGCATTACAAATGTGCCATTTCTTCAGGAAAGGGATGACATCCTGAGCCTGCTCAGGATTGCACGTTTTTGCATTTGATTTCAGTTAAATCAGGATTTCACTCAAATCAGTCTGTACACATGGTCTCTTCATACTCGCTGAAGTGTCCACCACCTGAATGATGGAAGGTGTGCCACATTTTGCATAGGTTTGTCTGGCTTCCTCCTCTCTCAGACTGAGGCACCTTATTTGCCTAAATATTCCAGTAGTTTTATAGGGAGCTAAAGAGAAGCTGTACTTAACATGACCCCCAAAGAGCAGTGGCTGGGTGCCACCATTTCCTGAGTGATGCAGAACTCAGCCAGAGTCTGAGGGTTAGATGTGTCTCCCAGAGCTAGTGGTGCACACTCTGACATAGTCAAGGGATAAATGTAGCTTTTGATACATCATAACCCATCTGTGCTTGTTCAATTTCTACCTTAGGAGGATAAATCTAGAAATGATTATTTTTCTCCCTGGCTGAAATGGGAACCTAGCCAGAGTGTTCAGATACAGATAGTTGTTTTGTAGGCTTGTCATTTGGATAGAGAAATCCCAGCTCATGTGTGCCAAGCAGGAATAAAGTCCTAGAGAGACAAGTAGGTTAAGCAGTGCAAAGTGTCATAACCCTACAAGCTTGAACAATTTTATGGACAGAATATCTGTGTAACTGTACTAAAAAGTTACCATGATATGTGTTAATGACCTAGTTTTTCTTAATTTACCCTCTAATATAGCTATGTATATAAAACTTAAACAGTAAACTCTAGGAACTTTATCCGTGGTTTTAATATGGGATATATCAAAGTTGGGTGCCATGAACTCAGAGGACTTGCCATACATCTTGATGAAGGCCAGTAAAATACCTTTTGTATCTAAGGTAGAGGAAGTATCCATCTTTGTAGTGCAGTGACCTCTGCCTGTAAAAGTGTGTTGGGATAGTTTTGACTGCAACAACGAGATTCTGAAGTAAAAGCTTCCTACCCCCACACACTGTATTTTAAGGGTCAGAAGTGAAGTGTGAGTTCAGCAGAAATCTGCCTTTGTCCTGCACTGCAATTGGTATGTGTCCTCATTAGAGGGGAAGTGATCCATCCAGAGTAGCATGTCAACAGCTTTGTTCCTTCCCACATACTCTTCTTTGAAGTGAGAAGGGGTTTTTTTATTGTCAAAGTCCCTCAGGATCATAGTTTATGAGAAACTTCATGCAAGTTTAAAACCTATTTGAGTCTTTTCTTGGTGCTGATACTTAGACAAGGCTGGTTCCTTCAATTATTTAATCTCTACTTTCTGCCAGCAATGGCTGGCTTCATTTTTGCTTCAGCTGCTTGGATTTGTTGTCCCACTAAAACCCAGGTATTGCAGGATTTTGGTTCTAGGTTGTTACCATTTTGTTGGGTTTTTTTTTCTGCGGGTCACACCAAGGATAGCTCAGCCATTTGAAAAGCAATGTACTTATCCACTCTACCTTCCACCTCAGACACTAAATGAATAAAAACAAATCTATAAAGGCACTTAATTCTGGCACCTAATGGCATGCCAGGACCAGACACACACCTGATAAAGGAATGGCTACAACCAGGTGAATGGGAGGGGTCTCAAGAAATGGAAGTTCTGTTAATAGTCTTGTTGCAGAAAATCACAAAATAATAATAGGGACCAATAAAGAAATAGTCTCACTTTTATCAGGAAAATGAAAACTGAGTTCATTGCACAGTCACATGACTCTCATTAAGGGCTTCATAAAGACTCCCTTTACTGTTGGATCATGTCTTACATAAACAGATGGTAGTGATTTGGGGTCCAAATTGTTGTTTTTACATGCAAAATGTCTTTGGATAGTAGGAGGAAAGGCTGAATAGCTTTAAATTAATCAATAAAAGCATGCTGTATTTAAAAAAGAAAGAAAAAAAACAGATGGAAGCAAGAGTAACAGTATTATCAGTATGAAAAGCCTCAAAGCCTGCAGTTCTGGCAATGTTTTAAAGCCAAGTGAGACAATACATAGTTAAGATTAGTCAAATACAGTAAATTGGAAAAACGCGGAGTCTTGCTGATTTGTAGCAATAAAATTTTGCTCCTATGATTTTATTTTCAAGTTAAGACTTCAGATACATCAATTCTAAAAAAAAATATTTAATAGACTCTAGCCATAGGCCTGTTTTGGGTGGCTCTGGCTACTCAGCTTTAGCTGAAGTTTCATATTTTTAATGTTTGTTTTTTTACCCTACTTTTCAATCAAGCTGATGAAAACCTGCCTACCGTTATTTACACTGTCAGAAGGATTTGTGCTATAAGATTGCTCCTACTTTGAGTTGTAATATGATCCTTCCCCAGCCCTTCCAGCTCCTAAAGGACGTATGATTAGAAAAACTCAGGACAGTGATGCCCACCTGACTGACTTCAGTCCTGAGCAGCACTGTCTGCCCATCAAGGGCTTTGTGCCGATGAGAAGTCATGTTCGATTCATGCCTTTTGCTTCTCTGCATTAATTGTATCCAGTGTAGATGACTCCTGGATGCTTTTACATCTAGATATATTTTCTAAAAGCATTCAATGTGTACCATTTGAGAGCAGCGTAGGCAATAGCACGTGGAGCACCATTTGCCATGGAGCTCTAGCTGGTCTCCTTGCCATGATAGCAAACCCAACAACTGCACCATGACCACTGTCAGTGCCTCTTTGTTTCAGGGAGGACTTGGACTTTCCCCTCTCCATGTGATGCCAAAAGCACACTGGTTATCCTGATTCCTGGAAGCTCCCATCCAGAGCCTTTCCCGGGCAACGGCCAAGCTTTCTTACAGACTTTTCAGTCAACAAAACTATTATATATAAATGTTCTTGGCAGGAGCTGCCCAGAGCAATGCACAGTGCTGCCTGGCCTCTGATGCTCTGGGGTCGCTCAGGCAAAGGACTGCAGTTCCTGTGCTGCAGGCAAGGTCTCTTGGTGTTCATGGGAGCTGCAGGGCCAGCTCTGTATTCATGGCAGAGGTTGCCTTGCACTGCTTGTTATGAGGAGCTCTTTCAGCTCCTTCCTTGCTCAGGATTCCCACAGTACCAGCCCAACCTACCTGTTACATCTGGTAGCAGCCATTCCTCTTGGCACCGCTCTTGTATCTTCTCATAGCTGTAGTACTAAATTTCAGCATGTTGAAATGAGGTACAATTAAGACCATCAGGAAGGTCATTTTGGAAACTAAATCCAGAAATTTGCTGGCATTAGCTTCACTTTTACCTTCATGTACAGCCCGTTTGAATTTGTCTGTTGGAAGAGTAGCCCCACATGCAATAGCTGATGATTGAGACTGAGTAGGAGGGAGCTCATGGCCTTGTTCAGTTTCACTGGAATGACAAATTGACCCTCTGGGAGGGATGAGACAGGGGAAAGCAGCCATGCAGCTGAGATGGGCCAATCCTGCTCAACATCCCTCTGCAGTGCATGGCTAAATACCACATGTTGTAGAGGAAGGTTGCTATGTTCTCAAACAGAGGATAAAACTACTTTGCCTGCTGAAAGAGTCCTCCCAAGCATCAGCTTTGTGACCTCTTGAGAAGGGACAGTGTTCCCTACAGCTGCTGTTTTCATTTGGGTAGTTAAATTCTAAATGAAAGTAAACTACTGGATGGGAGCAGAAAAGCTGGAGTTTGTCCAGGTAAATATTGGCACGTAATAATTGCAAGTTGAGCTTGTGTTTGCTTCTCTGGGAACGGTTCACAAAACTCATGTGCAGGCTTTGCCTCACCTACAGCTTAAATGCAGCTGTCTCAGGGGAAATATGGAGGTTATTCAATAGTGTCCAGCAATGACACAAAACAACTTAGGGCAGGAAGAGAAGAAGAGCTCCATATTAAATTAAAACTACACAAAGAAAAATTTAGGGAGACATAATGTTATTACCCAGCTCGGACTGTGGCCAAGGCACTGATGCTAACACCTTTATTATTAAAAAAGAAAAAAAAAAGGAAAAAAAAACGCCATGAGAGTCAGGAAAATGGCAAAACTGTGAGACCTTGCTTTCAGCCTCTCTTCTGAAAGATGGCATCTCAAGTAGCACAGGGCCCATTAGCACTATGCTGGGGTATTGATTCAGTACCTACGAAGAAGCAAGGAAGGCCACCCACTGAAGAACATGCATAATTAAAGCTAAAAAATGAGCTGCTTTCATTGTGAAATACAGAGTTCTCATGGCAGTGTTTCTCCAGGAATACACTATCGGAAAAAAAATAACTGGTTTGCACTTCACCTCCAAGGAATTTTGCAAAGGTCAAGCACTACAGCCAGCTGGATGCATTATTTAATGACTTGACCATTTTATTACTGAATATTTCATTGAGTTTGTTTTACAATCAACTATTTCTGTTCATGGTTAAAGAAGCTATCACTAAATCTCTGTTTTTTCTGTGGTAGACAGTGAGACAAAGGCAGCCAAAGGAAACATATATAACCAGTTGTTCTTCATGTCTAGCAGCTTCTAGATCCTTTAGTAACACCCACCCTCCAGTGAGTTTCTCAGTGTTACTCTGGAAGACTGCAACAGAAATCAGGATCCTGGTTGCTGCCCAAATAAAATTCAGTAGAGTTCTGCAGAATTACTCCGTATTATACCATGAGGTCCTAAAGACACATCATCAAGTACTTGTAAGGTTCCTTGGGGCACATGGGAATAGGAAAAGAGAGAAAATGAGTTGAAGGCAGAGGTGCTGTGGTGGGAGCAGTTTTTGCCTTCTCTGTGCAAACTGGAGACATGCAGACTGGAAATGATCTATATGTTTTACACAGATATGATTTCAGCCATGGACTCAGATTCAACCTGGATGGTAGTTACCTACCCTTTACAGAATGTTTCCTTAAAGGCAAATCTGGAGATTTCACCTTGAACAGAAGTTTCATAGTTGATGGAGAAATTATTTGAGACTTTAGGGCCTGTGTTGTGCACAAGTTCTTTTCAGGCTAAAATTCTGTAAATCTGCATAAGATGGTTTCTCAAATATGCTTTTGACTTCCACCAGTCTATTGTGCTGTTTTGCTGAATGGGCAGAACAAGAATTTTCTATATGAGATGCCCTTCAGAGCCTGTGCATTTACCAGTATGATTTTACAGCTATCTGTAGTAAGTTGGAATATTTTAAATTAATGAATAACATAGCATTGTTATTGTGTGGAGGTTCTATTTGCTCCACAGTTATGGCTGAAACTTACTTTCCACTGTAAACCCCCTTTATATAATCAAAAAATAGCCCCCTTTATATAATCAAAAAAGCTCTATCCACCTAAAGTTGTGTGTAAGTAAAAAGTCATAGAACTCAGGACAGGAGAAAAAGGGGCTCTGTCTTCACTGGGCTTCACCTTATATGCAGAGTCTATACTGAGTTCAAAGAATTTCTGAATATAACAAATACAGCCATAATAAGCCTATAATGCTTGAGAAGGAAATGCAGCAATTAAAGACTTTTTGTGTACACACAGATTTATGAATGGGTCCTGCATAAGCAGATGCCATTAAGAACTTGTTTGAAAAATCACTGCATGTTTTCAGTATTTATGATTTATCATGGGTGAGAGGTTTTTCTCTCTACAGGCCAATGATTTTTCAACTTTTGGTAGCTCTCATTTTGATCAGTGTCGGGTGCTTTTCAGAGTCCCTACCTGTGGTGTCTGCATGAAACAAACATAAACTTTTGATCAATCTTGCTCTACATACAATCTTGCTCTTCCTTTATTAATGAGTAGTAAAGACTAGAATGCATTTTCTTAATCCTATGGTAATTTCACTAACTCCAACCTCCTTAGTGATCATACTACAAACCACAAAAAGCTGTACTTTAAATTTCTTATGAGACAAACAGCATACTGTATGTGGTCTTCATCGAGATCCCACATGCTACCAGTTACACAAGCATCATTAAAATATGAGTGAAGACATTTGTAACATTCTTGGCCAAGAGCACACAATTACAGCATGTGTATAAAAAGTAGATGCTTCAGCATCATGATCAGTACTAGAGATATGGATGTGCACAATGAGTCAAGATCCATTTTAAGTATTGTTATTTCTCCATTTGGAGCTTGGATGTGCAGGGATCTCTGGCAACCAATGACAAAAAAGAAGCACCAGTTTAAGGCTCTGAGTCAGGATAATTTAGCTGGCTTGTCACCCACAGTGGAGACCCATCCCAGTCTTCCACAGTGCCTCCGCTATGGAGCTATTCTGCCATGCCTGAAGAGGATGCAGTGAGCTCCACAGCTATCAGCATTTTTCATCCTGTGTTAGCACATGAAGGGTTGCTAGTCCCAAATGGTCCTTCTCCTCATCTTAGTGTGAAGCTGTCACACAGCAGGTTCCAGTGAAGCCACCCAGGGGGGACTGAGCTTTGAACCACTGCCATCCACTCCTGCTAGTATGTGAGATGGCCACGTGGCCCATGAACTGAGGAGGCAATACTTCTATAAAGTTCTTATATAGTGACAAAAAAATTATCTAAAATTCATATTTCTGTAGAGGTTTCTTCATATTTTTAAGATTCTTTTTCTCTTTTTGATTTATAAATCAATTTTTTTCACAAAGGTACTCAATGCAAAAATGCCACATTTTGTTGAAAATCATCATGGAAAAGGAGATAAACAAGATGCATACAGCCACATTCATACTTATGAATGATTGGCTTGGCATCATGAGAGGATTTAAAGCAGGGGGAAGATAGAGGAAGTGGAGGTACTTTTGGAGTGATGGTGTTTGTCTTTCCATAGCTGGTGATGGAGCCCCACTTCCCTGGGGATGGCTGAATATCAACTTGCCTGTGGGAAGGGGTGATTTAAATCCTTGGTTTTGTTTTGCTTACATGCATGGCTTTTGTTTTTCCTATTAAATTGTCTTTATCTCAACTCACAAATTTTCTGGCTTTTACCCTTCTGACCATGTCCCCGTTCCTGGTGGTGGGGAAGTGAGAGAAGCTGCATGGGCCTTAGGCCTGTCTGGAGTTAAATAACAACAAAAGGTTACTTCCTACCCAAGAAATAATCCTGATTCAGCTAAAATCCTCACTTCCATAAAGAGAAAAACACTAGCTTTTCTCTGCAGCTTGGGATTTTGTTATTACTATTGATTTAATAGTTATGTTTTCAGATAGTGTGGTGACAAGCAAAAAATTATGAAGAGGCTCAATGATAAGTAGTATCCAGACTAGTCTTTTATCTGACTTTTTTCAGCCTGTTGTAAGAGTGATCCAGCAAGATAATGAGTGCTGTAAACAGGGTGGGGAATCAGAGCAACTAACCATCTTATGGTAGTTGTATCAGCTGTAGTAAGTACTTCAGTAAAAGAAGAAATCCCTCCTGATCTCCTTTGTGGTATTTTGTATCTTTTTATCATCAGCAGAAATGTAAAGGGCTTTGGTCATCTCATTTTCCTAAAATGAATGATTCTATGGAAAGCATCCATTACTGCTTACTCTTTAGCTGGATGTTATTCCCAAGTGCTGTGTAATCATTAAGTGAGCTTTAATTTAACAAGTGGGCTGTTCTTAGTACATTTTTACTTATGTAGCATTAAATTAACTGTAACAGATTATAACTGTTCTCCATCATTTAGCAACGAGTAAGGCTTCACATAAATATCTTTAAAACTAAACCAAGGTGTTTTAATGGCACTTTCTCACCACTCACTATGATCACAATTGAAACAATATCCATTCCAAAGAAAAGACTGAGATTCAAAATTCCAGTTCATTTACTTTCTGGTTAGTGGGATGGAAAGTGCACCACCTGAGGTGTGTCTCACCTGGCCATCTCTGGTATATGAGCAACACTTTGATAACAGGGTTGGGAACACTTCAGTGGCCTAAGTGAATTTGCTGGATCAATGAGGCGTCGCTGCATTTCCAAAGTGATTTCTTTTGGTGTCTCATAGTTTCATGCGTTTATATCACAGATTTTGCTTTGGTAGCAATCAGCAGATAGCTTCTGAATAATTACAATGCTAAGGGCTAAACCTTCCAAACATAGTAACCAAACCCTGATATTTAGAGGAGCTATCACCTTTTTTCCTACAGCCTGCTGTGTGTTAACTCAAGCCTCTGTGCTTGTGTCTAAAGAGGAAAAACTCCTGAAAGACTGTCCTTATGTGACACTTCTTTTCTCTGTCTGCTGTCTAGATAGATTGGGAATGACCATGATTAATTAGAATAGCTACTAAAGTAATTTCTTGAGAACAATGATGATATTTAACTTGAATATTGTTTTCTCCAGGGCTTTACCCTGATCCTTTAAGATTGTGCACTTCAAAGGGAAAAAATGGATCTGGCACTCACATTTATGCTAGGCTGACATTGTTGGTTTGCTGCCAAAGAGGCTTATCACAGAGGCACCAGCTGAGGGATCTCAGCCGTTGAACCTTGGTGCTAACCTTATAACAAATCACTTTGGTGGTGACATGGAATATCTCTGTCCATTTTGTCCTTAAAGTTACAGAAATGTCATCTCAAGTTAAGTTAAATCACAGCTTTCTCATACAGGCACATGACCCATCAGAATTAAATTGATGCCATCAGCTTGTTTCACATCTCACAGCCTGAAGCAAAGTCTTACAGGATGAAAATTTTGCTTATAAAATGTCCTGCTCTGGCCTCACGCTCTTATTACTGCCAGCACATCACAGACCTCTTCACAGGACATATTCTTCCTCTGGAGTTTTCTATATTGTGGCTTCGTTACCTTTTGTTTGGGTTCTTTTCAAGCAAAAATAGACAAGACATTAAAAAGAACTTTTATTTTTCTGACCTCGGGGAAAAAAAAAAAGAGAAAAAAGCAAGAGTGTTCTTCCATTTTCATATAGTTAAATTTGTATTTGGAAACTGCTTAACCATAATGTCAGTATTCTTACTCAGCAATGTTGTTCTGTTTCCTTGACATCTTCTTTCTCTGCCAGTTAATGGGGACTTTGGTCTCCAAAAGAATCCAGCAGAGAACAAAATAGCCAAAAGAGGCTAGTGGAATTTGAGTTGCATAGGAGTGTTAAATAATTATTTTTCCAGTAAGTCCATATGTGAGGGAGTCTAATTCAAGTTATTTTATTCTTGCATGTTCATAATCTAATCTTGTTCTCAGTTCATGTGATGCCTCTGTTTGTCTTGCCTCAATATATTGCGCTACAGTCAGACTTTCATTGTGGAGGCCTCAGGGAAACAGACACTGGTCAGGAGAGTTTTGATCTATGTAAATTATCTACTTAAAATTAGAAAAGGGCAAGTTTTTAGGACAGGATAATGCCCATGTGTGATGGGCAAACTTCTCTCAGTAGTGGTGCTGGTTTTACAATATTTTGAGGTTATGTGTTTCCCTGTTTTTTTCATTGATAGCCATATGCAGAGAGTGCTGGAAGCAGATAGCCAAGAGTCATTCCAGGTGTCCTGCTGACAGCCTGTGTTGTGGCTCTGATTGTAAAGACATTGGAAATCTTCATCAGGTATGTAATATTAAAAGCGTGATGGATAAATTATGAAACGAAAAATGGAAAGTAGTGGAGTTAAGAGTGCAGAGGCTCACATTGAAATTATAGTCTTGTATGCAATGATCATGGGACAGGACACATCAGGGGCACTGACTGGAGAACTGAGGGAAGCCTCACACTGAGCTGTGATCCCAAGAGGCCCTGGTACCACGTGTTCAACTCTCACTCTGTTTCTCCAGCACTTCATTGAGAACAGGGCCTTTGACTGCAAACTTCCTTTGCCAGAGACTTTGATTGCTTGTCTGCACCATGTGGCTGCTATCAGTTTACAAATAAAGAAAAATTAAAATTGGTTTATGAACTGTTATTATCATAATGAGTTCTGCTATTAGCTAGGTCTAAATGTTTTCATATATTCCACACCTCTGTTGCCCTTTGAGATTTTTAACTGTTGTTTTCTTGTACATTAATAATTTCCTTGTATAATTGTTCCCAAGAGAATGAGCTGAAAGAATTATGAATTAATTTGCATCTCTTAATGTACTAATAAACTATCCAAGAAGAAAATTTCACTCCATCCAGGTGGAAACCAATCACTTTAAATGAAAGCTTACTGAAATTGAAATAGGTTTTTTTCTTTCAAGAAGTTGCAGAACAGTGCTCTGCATGTTAAAAGTATTTAGAAAGCACAAACAGCAATTTCAGCAAAAGCCCTGGGTCATTTTTTGTGGCAGCATAGAGTTCACAGGCATTTAGAAAAATGAGTATTTGTTGTATTTAAACAAAATGAATAGCAATTTCTTGGAGGTTGAGAGGTCTAAAGCTGTAAATGTAGATTTCATCCTTCCATTGAAAAATATTTTTAAACTGGTTTAGCTTTTTTATCATCTGATGTAAATAAATAATTCATGGTATAGACTCTAAACCAAGGGATCAAGAGAAAGAAATGTCCTTTTATGTACAATTTATTCAAATAGAATCTTGAGTGAACAAAATGTTCCATCTTATGTATTCATTTTTAACCACACAATGTCAGGTCCTTGTACACTATAGCACTCATCTTCATTTATCTCTGAGCACTTGCATAACCAAAATACTTCTCCCAAGAAACTAAAGAAACAAGTTCTGAGTATGTACTCTAAGTTAAATACATTACAGTGCTATTCCAAGTAGTATCATAGTTCCTCACAAGCCTGAGCGATTTACTGAACTGGGGATTTGACATACAGGTTTATATACCTTTGTGTATTATAACCTTGTTTACATTTGAGAATAGAAATGAATGCTCTAGCTCTCATTTTCCAAAGGAGATGCAAAATATATAATTAATGGAAAAGATAAGTCTTGATATCAAGCTTCTGATTTTGGAGGCTTATTTTATTAGCTGATAAAGTTTAGCATTAACATTTGACAGGGCAAAAAACATTTGTTTAAATAACCACAAACTGTTGAGGCCAGAATGAATCCCACATTTTGCAGCTGCTGTGGGAGAGGGAACAGAAAAGGGAAGGGACTGATGAAGGTCGGGAATAAAGCAAGGATAAAACAGAAGACTTGGAAGCAGATGAAAGAATCTTGGAATTGTGACCAAGAAGAAGCTGGGGGAATGTCACAAGTGGTGAGAAAAGGCTGGTGGGCACTTGGTGAGAAAAAGTCAGGCAAAGATCCAAAGTAAGAGGAAATGGCAGTACTAGGTCAAACAAGGGGTTACTGCCAATAAGGCAAAGGTAACTGTGCCTCTTCCCAAGGAAGCAGATGCAGATTAGAGACACACATTCATCAGGATTATTGATATAGCAGGAAGGAATCCAACCTACAAAAAATGTTCAGTATGACCTGGATAATGTTTCTTCTCAGAAAACAGTAAAACAAAGTTATTTCTAAAAATAGTACCTAAATATGAATAATCAAAAAACTGGATGCAGAAATTTTTAAGAACATCTGGCCATTTAGGCTTTTTCCAGCTTTAGGACTTTGAAGAGCATAAGCTTCTTTATCAACACGCCTTGATATGATGGTCCTTTCTCTGGTATGCCCAAGAAGGAAAATACTGTATTGACTGAAGAAAACCCCAACAGAACCTGTTTCTCTCATAAAGCTACTCTGTCATGCATGTTCCCATAAATTCTATCTGAAAGCCTTTTTCTGTAGTCAGTTTGAAGTTTGCAGAGCAAACTTGTGCGTGTACTTGGAGCACTGCTTGTCATGAAAATTACTGACAACAGGCAGAGCACCTCCAGCAGTATAAAATACACATTTGAAAGTTTCTATTTTTGTTCTCTGAGGTGTATTGTTTCGTTTTTCAGGCTGTTTCAGAGGTTGCAAACAGATACACTGTTTATTTTCTATTCTCAAATGATATTTTTTAAAACACATGTATACATAATTTTTTAAAAGTCCATGGTAACTATTGGCTGGTTTTGCTGTGCTCAAAACGGGTTTTTACCCACAAATAAAAAATCCAGCCATCCCTTAAACAGCACAGAAGACATTATTTTACACCAAAACGCCTGCCATGATGGATTCATTTGATTTTAGCAAGACAGATAAAACATGAGAAACTCCTTAGAGCTGGTGCTTGTCATTATAGTGTGCAGGGAATTTCCTCACAAACACTCACAAACTTTTTCTCCAATTCCAGACTTAAGTTACTTTTGCTTAATGTAAATATATATGCAAGTCCCCAAAATACACAAGCTGCAGTGCAATGCTTTTTAAAACTTGCAAGGTGCAGATGGGGGAAGACACTGACCTCAGAGTCAGCACAGTTCAGTACCACTGAAAGGAAGCAGCTGTCTATTCAAAATGTTTTACGATCTGTCTGAATAAATCAAGACCCCAAAAATTCTCATACCTGTAGAAAATACAGACACTGCTTCACTTTTGGCACATCCAAGCCTGCTCTTGCTGCACAAATTCCTGCATGGAAGGAGTTATAGCC
Organism: Sakesphorus luctuosus; assembly: GCA_013396695.1. Taxonomy (NCBI): domain Eukaryota; kingdom Metazoa; phylum Chordata; class Aves; order Passeriformes; family Thamnophilidae; genus Sakesphorus; species Sakesphorus luctuosus. The sequence continues at coordinate 1,216,226 of VWZD01008768.1, forward strand.
AAACATTCTTTCATGGTAAAGTAATATTCTGCATTTTTTTCTTGCTAGGCTTTGAGAAAGACATCAGTACTGTCTCCCCAGATTCCCTCCACACTGCAGTGTTTAATGACATCTAATCTAAGGTAAGAACATGATGCTTAATGAATATGCATTTGTCACGTAAATAGCAGGAACAGATTAACTCCAAAAGTCCCCTGTAATCTGCTGGGAGAGCTTTGAGAGTGCAAGAGTCAGCACACCCAGAAAATTACTTCAAAATATTTTTCCTCAGCTCTAATTTGAAAAACTTTAATGACAAAGTTTACCCTAAGCAAAAAATGATGCTAACCACAGATTTATTTATTTCCTGCTGATGAACAAGGCTATGTGAACAACTGAGATTTCTTTTCTTACAGGAGGGTGCCAGAGCTGCTGAGTTAAAAGCTTAAACTTCAAAATTGACACTGACCCTATTTATTAACACAATAATGGGCTTGTGGCTCCTGTGACATTCCAGGATTGCAGCAGCCTGTATGTAAGAGTTCTTTTGCTGCCCCATTTCAGGTGGCGATCAAGGCAGAGTGCATGGTTGAAAGTCCATCATGTGGTGTCTCGTGAAAGATGACTGCATTGCTTGTGATCCTCCTCACTTTCACAGCAAGGCAACAAAATCTCTTCAAAAACCATTTACCTCTAAGAACAGGCTGACTTCATTTTTCAAAAATACATGATGCTTCTCATACAAGACTAGAGGAGCAGAATTTGGACTAGTCTTTTGGGGAGTCAGGCTTTCCCCTTGGGCCCAGCAGCTGGAGATCACCATCCCTTAAGACCTGGCATCACATCTATGGGAAATTTCGCTGCACGGCTGGGAAGCAGGTGAGGGGCTGCTCCTCACCTGCCCCACTGCCTGCCATGCCAACTTCACACATTCCTTCAGGATGCACGAGTCCCTTCACAATGGTATTTTCTGATCTCACAGGATTTCTAGTTAGGCATTAACAAATGGAAAACATGTTGTTGAAAACATGGCCTATTGAAAAAAAATTGTAAGTAATTTTTAAGTCAGTACAAATCTTTCTGTTTATACTTTCGATTACTGAAGAAGTATTACCTTTTTGAAAATAAGTAATCTTTGGGGGAATGGTTTTTTTGTGCTTTTGTTTCTTTGAAAACAACATTTTTTTTTTACATTTTTTACATTGCCTGAAGACAACGCTTACTGTTTTCCAAACAGCTCTTATTGGTGCATAGCAGTCCTAAAAAAATGAAAGTGCTTCAGGTCCTTCAGGAATCATCATTATAATAATACTTCATAGACCCATAGAATAGCTGAGGTCACGTCAGCCAACCCTCCTGCACAAGCAGGTTTTAAAAATTATCCACAAGTGGAGACTCAGTGCTCTGAACAACCCATTCCACTGAACAATCACCTTTATAGGTTAAAAAAACAAAACAAACAAAAAAACACTAAAAAATTTTTTTATGTTTAAACAAAATATCTTGTATTTTGGTTTCTGTCCATTGGCTCTTGTCCTGTCAGTGGAAATCACTGAGAAAAGTCTTGCTCCTTCTCCTTTACTCCCTGCCATCAGGTCTTTATATACATTGATAAGGTTCCCTAAGTCCTCTCTTCTTCAGAGAGAGCAATCCCACCTCTCTCAGCCTGTCCTTGTTATTTAGTCACCTCTGTGGCCCTTTGCTGGACTCTCTCCAGTATCTCCATATCTTTCTCCAGCTGGACAGCACCAGCTTATGCTGGTGGATGGGGCTGTTCCTCCCAGGTGCACGGCTTTACACTTCCTGTTGCTGAATTGCATGACATTCCTGCTTGCCCAGTTCTCATGCCAATCTGTGTCCCCTGGGATGGCAGCACAACCATCTGGTGNCTTGTTATTTAGTCACCTCTGTGGCCCTTTGCTGGACTCTCTCCAGTATCTCCATATCTTTCTCCAGCTGGACAGCACCAGCTTATGCTGGTGGATGGGGCTGTTCCTCCCAGGTGCACGGCTTTACACTTCCTGTTGCTGAATTGCATGACATTCCTGCTTGCCCAGTTCTCATGCCAATCTGTGTCCCCTGGGATGGCAGCACAACCATCTGGTGTAGCACCCACCCCTTTGAGTTGTGTATCCTTGGCAAACCAGAGGGCACACTCTGTCCCATCACCCAGGTCATTAACAACGATGCTGAGCAGCACTGGACCCAGACCCAGGTGGTGGATGCACAGTGCATTTGAAGACACTCCCAGGAAGGAAGAACACACTGGAGTTAAAAAGCCAGTTTTTATGTGTGCACTTGGCAGTTGTCTCACCCATGAGCCTCACTGTCCTGCTGTTATCCCTGCTTTTGTCAGCATGAGCTCCAACTACTGCAAAAGCACAGCCAGCTGCTTTGCAGCTCTGCAGCAGACCCAGGTGGCACAGGGACTGATGCCATTGCCTTCCTGCCCAAGAGAAAGTCAGCTACAGTGCCAGCAACATGATCCAACCTGCTGCTTATAACTGAAAAACTTTTAAGGACCTAAGAGGCCATTGTTTACCCACTCATGCATGGATTTTGCTAGCTGGGGCATTTACAGATGCTGGCCATCTAGCAGAGAAGGAGTTATCTGCTTAGCAGGCAAGTTTCTGTGAGAAAACTTCAGCATCTGAATTTGCTGCAGAGTGGGCCCCACATAGATTTGGGTTGCTTCTGACAACATTATCTATTTAAGAAACAGTTTGGGGGAAAAGCTGGATTGAGTATCTTATTTGAAAATCCCAGGAGAGTTCTTTACGTGATTATATGCTGTAGTAAGAGGTATGTTTGATTCCTTGCATAAATTATTACTATTAATAACTGAATTATAAATTTAAATATTAATTATTATAATTAATCCTTTAGTACCTAACAATTATAGAGTGTTACAAACTCTGAAATAAGCACTACAAGTCTCTAAATAAACAACATATTTGTGGCCTAAAACTGACAGGTTTTTTCTTATGTTGTAGGAGAAAGCTCTGGATTTTCATTTAGTCCAAAAGATGGCAAACAAGTGTCACAGTAAGTAAGAATCAGAGCTCAAATCCCATTAGACCTGATCCCATTCCACCTTTCTGTCATTCATTCTTCCACTTTGTCCTTCTACTTCATTCTTCTAATTCAAATTCTTCAAGATCATATGTGCTGGTGCACTTTCAGGCCTCTCCCACGTGTGATCTCTCTTATCTGACTTCCATTTTGCGAACTACCTGCTCACTGTATTTCCTTTCTTACAATTTAAACAAGGGGGCTCCAAGATATAGAAAGTCTAATCTCACAATTCTCAAAAGCGTATCTGTAACTCTCATTCTATTTTTGGACTTAATTCTATATTCAACACCTTTTTTTTTTTGTTGTCTTTGATCCTGCTCAAGACTCTCACAGTCTGTTTTAGTTGGCTGCGAAGAGCCATGCCCATATGTAGTGTTAAGGTTGAAAGAAACTACAGAGCTGTAGCTGCAGTGAAGCTGGAAAGGGGCTCCCAAAGCAAATACTGTTTGCCAGAAAGAGTTCTCTGAATACTCCTGTGTGTCTGAGTAGTGCCTGGCTCATAGTTTGTACTAGGGTTCGGATTAGCACTAGCACTGAGAGAACAAGAAACCCTGATGCTGGGTTGGCAAAGGAGAAATAAGGCTGCCAAAAGCCAAAATAATTCTTCTCCTAACACTAAGGGTCTGGACGGAGCTATGTCACAAGCCTTTGGCTTGGGGTTAGGGCTGGTGGAGAGCAGAAACCAGAGGTCCGGTTGGAATTGAGCTGGCAAAAGACTGTAAGGGCTTCAGAAAGAAAATTTCCCTGAGGAATTGATAGTCCAGGCAAGTGCTGCTCTGTCTTTCCTAGGACTCAGTTTAGGATTAGGGTTAAGCTTGGAAAGTATCTCAGACGTCCAATTGGAGTGAGGCTGGAAAGAAGCTGCCAGCATAGTTTAGCCAAAACGGGAATGTTTAGCCCCTGAAGGGCTGTGGAGCATCCTTGCAAGGCTGGGATTAGGGTTGGCAGCATCTGCTTCTGTCATTTAGGTACACAGGGCTGTATTCGGTGCTCATTAGCACGTGAGCCCCTTAGAGCACCAAACACATCCACATGGGAGAGAGGTTAACAAGGGGGATATTTCCCTCACGGTTCGGGCTGCACTGATGTGGTGCGAGGGAAGGGAATGCAAAGGCCCTTAACCTTGTGACACCCTGAGAAGGGCAAGGCTCAAATTCACACAAAGAGGTGAGGTGGGCATGGGCACGGACACACGACTGGCACTTCACGGTCGTATCCGTGTACCATGCAGACGGGCGCATCACACCCACACATCCGTGTACCACTCACACACCCCCATCACACCCACACGTCCCTGCCCCACTCCCCACTCTGCACGTTCCCGTCACCCCCGGGCCGCGCCCCCTGCTGGCCCGGCGGCCCCGCCCCGCCCGCGGCTTCCAGACCCTCCCCCGCCCGCCTCAAAGATGGCCGCCGCGCGTCGCTTCACTGCCGCCTCCAGCCAATGGCGCCTGCGGGTTTGGAAGTCACGTGGGAGGAGCGAGCCAATCGCCGGGAGCGCGCGTCAGTTCCGCCGCCGAGGAGCCGGAGCCGGGGCCGCGCGGTGCCGCAGCGGGGCGAGCGAGCGAGCAGGAGCGGCGGGGCCGGTGCGGGATCTGGGGCCGGGGCTGGGGTTTAGGGGCTGGGGCCGGGCCAGAAGCGAGGGAGG